>JAOWBN010000002.1:47982-58248 GCA_028565015.1 Pinguicula moranensis | reverse complement strand
GCACAATTTATCCTTTTAATTTCATTAATTTCGAAATTTGTGTCATTCATGTGTTTTTGTTGATACAAGAATAAGTTTCCGACTCCACGTTTACATTCCGCTAGCAAAAATTCACATCATCCTCAATACTTCAAGCCCGGATGTTTTGACACTATGGATGAGTAGTAGCATGTGTCATTATAGAAAAAAGGATTATCGATGGATCTTTGACTGTGGGGCCACAGATACGATAACATATGATGAAGCCGATTTGGTATCCCACACAAGATCCCACCACACTCATATTCAGACAGCTAATGGGGGGTTTCCAGTGCTAATAGAGCTGACTCAATTGAGTTGTTCCTGATAGTAAAATTATCCAATTTTCTTCATGTTACATCTCTATCCTGCAAGTTGCTTTCAATTAGTCATGTATCCAGAGAACTTAACTGCATGGTTCTCATGCCTGCTTTTTCTCTTTTGTCAAAAATTCGAATGCGGGATGTCATTGGGCATGGTCCTGAACGGGGTGACTTGTATTACGTGGACGAGCTGTCTCAACAAGAAACTGTAGGGTTGGATCAAGGAAAGGGCAACCGACAGCTCAAACTCTAGCATAAGCGGTTGGGCCATCCCTCCCTAGGGTATCTTAACATGTTATTTCCTAATTTAAGTCGAAATAAAACCTGCTAAAAGTCATCTACATTCTTTTTCCAGTACCGATACACGAGCTACTCATGCATCTCATATTATTCATTCTGATGTGTGGGGTTCAGTTCCGATATTTTATTTTATTTATTGATGATTTTTCCTGTATGACTTGGGTCTATTTTCTTAAAATAAAGTATGAGGTTCCGTAGAAATTCCAGGATTTTTATCACATGATTTCTGCCTAATTTTTCAAAAAAAATATTCAAATCTTTCAGTCATATAATAGGGAAAAGTTTGTCAATAATACCATGATGACATTTGTTTTGGGAAAAAGGTCTTATTCATCAAACTACATGCTCCCACAACCCTCAACACAATGAGGTGGCTGAAAGGAAAAATTGAATTATTCTTGAAGTCACTCGTACACTTTTCATTGAGGCTCAGATGCCTAATATGTTTTGGCCTGAGATGGTAGCTACTACTGTCTACCTCCTAAATAGATTACTAACTCGTATTCTCCAGTTTAAAACACTACACCAAATAATCTCATATCATGCCCTGGATCGTTTCAACCATCTCTTTCTCCTAGAATATTTAGAAGTTCAGTATTTGTCCATATACCAAAACATGACCGAATCAAATTAGATCCATGTGCTATTAAATGTATCTTTGTGGGGGGTATGGGGTGCATAAAAAGGGGTATAGGTGCTACCATCCTCCTTCCCGAAGGATGTATACTATGATGGACTATAACATTCTTGAGTCAGAATTCTATTTTCCATCCCAACCTCGTGGTCAGGAGGAGACCTTAGGTGACTCACTCGACTGGTTACTAAGTTTTGAGCCTCGGACTCCTATTCCACAATAGTCAACTGTAGGGACCACCGAGCTACTCTTCATAGACATACAACCCATACCTGAAACAATGCCTAAACCTGAGTCTCCACCGTCATGGTCTTCTGAGGTACACATTCCTAATACTGAACCATGAAGTCTTGATATTATTACCCCCCGATCCTTATATTGAGCAGGACGTAAATGACCCATATGTCCTTCCTCCCAAAAGGACTAGTGGGATTTCAGCAAGGAGATATGAACCTAATCATATATCAAGGACAACAAGATATCCTATGCCAAACATAGCCAGGGGGAGTCTAACAAAAAATGTTGTAACTTTTTTGGCTTTTGTATACTTTGTTGTGCAAATTCCAGAAAATGTAGCTGAGGCTATCAAAAAAAAGGAATGGAGAGAAGTTATGGATGAAGAAATGAGAGCTATACAAAAAGATGAAACTTGAAAAAAGTGTAAACCACCGTCAGGAAAAAAACTTGTGGGATGCCGGTGGATCAATTAAGAGATACAAAGCACAACTGGTGGCAAAAGGATTTACACAGACCTATGGGTTAGACTACTCGGAGACCTTCTCACTAGTGGCCAAAATTGACACAATCAAGGTGCTTTTTTCGGTGGCAACTAATCTTGACTGGACATTACATCAGTTTGATGTAAAAAAGTATCATTTTACATGGGGATCTGAAAGAAGAAGTGTATATGGCAGATGATATCCCTACACCAGAACGGATATGTGCAGAGTAACTCAGACCATACCCTATTCCTGAAGAAGAGAGGTGAACAAATCACATGTCTAATTATATATGTAGATGACATGATCATTACCGGGAGTGATACCACTGAAATCCAACAACTACGAGAAAGTCTGTTCCGATAATTTGAGATGAAAGATTTGGGAATGTTGAAGTACTTTTTGGGAATCGAAGTACTTAGGTCAACTCAAGGTATCTTTATATCTGAAAAGAAATACATGTTGGATTTACTTGCCCAAACATGGATGATAGAATGCAAACCAGTAGAGATACCTATGGTCATAAATCCCAATCTAAGTAATTTTTTTAAAATTTATTCGATGAAGGCACAAAACTTGCTGATCGTGAACCATACCAGAGGCTGGTTGGAAAGTTGATTTACTTATCACACACCAGACCAGACATAACTTACGCCGTGGGAGTGATTAGTCAATTTATGCACAAACCTCAAGTTGACCATAAGGAGGCTACCCTAAAAATAATAAGATACTTAAAGGGAACTTCAGGTAATGGAATTGTATTAAAAAAGAATTGTCACTTAGATTTCCAAGGGTACACTGATGTAGATTTGGCTGAAAATTAGAATGATCGAAGATCCACAACAAGGTACTTTATGATGATTGATGGTAACTTGGTAACATGGAGAAGTAAGAAACAAAAGGTGGTAACTCTCTCCAGTGCAGAGGCTGAGTTCAGAGGAGTAGCTCGAGGTCTGACAAAAATATTGTGGCTAAGGAAACTCATTGCAGAAATTGAATTCCCGGGCCAAGGAACATCCCCTCTTTTTTGTGACAGCAAGGCAACAATAAGTATTTCAAAGAACCCGGTTCAACATGACCGGACAAAGCATATTGAAGTGGATCGACACTTCATAAAAGAGAAAGTAGAAGGGGGCATTGTAAGTCTACCATTTGTTTGATCTGAAGATCAACTTGCAGATGTTTTAACAAAGGTAATCTCAGGAAGAGCATTTCTAGATGCATCGAGCAAGTAGGGCATCCGAGATCTGATGACTCAACTTGAAGGGGAGTGTTACCAATGGAAAAATTAGGGAGAGATTTCAGGAATCAATTTGTAAATAAGGTAATGATCATGAGTCACGATCCTTACCTTATCTTCTCCGGAAATCTCTCCCTAAATTAGTATAGCAATTCCTTATATATAATACAATTCATGAATGAAAAATTAAGATGTTGAGATCAAACTAATCAACATTATATTTGTTGTTGGCTCCGTGAATTATCATCGCTTGAAGTTTTATACAATTATGGAATTTTAAGACCTCGCCTGCTATCTTGGTAGTTCACGTGGAGATCTAGGTACGAGTGGTTCTTGTGGTGTGTTACGTAATAATTTGAAAAATATAATTTTAGTTGTCAGTCTCTCCCTGTTGGTACTAATTTTATGCTGAGGCCTCTTCATTCTTACATTACATGCTTCACAATTATATTTATATTATTATATTATGGATATTACACTATCATACTATTGCAGTATTATGATCCCTGATTTCACGAGCAAAAGTTGTCACTTTGGTCAATCAGGTAAGTATGGAGAAATGTCATACAAATCTCTGAATTCATAAGCATTGAGTTGAAGCATGTTCCAGTCGGCAGTCAGGCTAAATTAACTAACTTTGGAGCAGGTGAAATTAATTTTCATGCTATTCATCAAATTGAAGCTTGATAGAGTAGGCACACCAAGGGGTAAAGGTTTTAGAATTATTTCTTATGGTTTATTTATTTGTATGAGCAAATGGCCCATACAGGCAATTGTGTTATCAAGGCTTTCATATGAGAAGTGAGGTGCTTCAGTAAAGAGTTCTGGTTTAAAATAAAACTAAGCTGTGTTTCTTGCCTTATACAAAACACTTCATTTAAAATATTATCCTTCATTTATCACCTATGGTTTAGTTTTTTACTTCATATAAAGATAGTACAAATACGAACTGTGCATTTGTAAATACTAGCACCTTAGTGTAAGATATAGGTTTTATTTAGTAAATTGAATTGGTAATGTGATTGAAAATTGATAATCTTATTGATTTGATTAAATCTATTTGACAAAATGACTTGATAAAGTAGTTGATTTTTGTAAAATGACATAAAAGACATAAATGATATTGGGTATTTGGGTTGCTGTTCAAAAGATTAAGTTCATTTAAAAAATGAACGCTACTGGACCTACGGACTAGTCGTACCTACTTAACTCGAAAAATGAACACCTTTAGCCTACATATATATTTGGCGGGTTGTGCTAACTTGTGCGTAATATTTTTGAATTCATTGAAGACAAAAAAAATTGCAGTCAACCAACCCATTTGATACAGTCAACCGAAATCCAGAAAAATTTAGACCCGCGGGCCAAGTCGCATATTTGTGGCTTGACCCATGGATCTAACAGGTCCGAGCCTCGATTTTGTGGTTGGACACGTAAACCTTATTAGTCCAACCATGGGGGCTTGTGCTATACTCGTAGGATTATTCAGGTCTACCCGACCTAGAAAATGGATACCTCTAACTTGGATATATTTTTAGATGGATCATGCTAACTCGTCCATAGCACATGCTGGATTGTTCGTATTTTGGACGATGAGGGACCACCCATTTTTAGTGGGTCATGTTAGCCCGACACAACCTAATATTTTTAATAAATATTTGTAAATTTTCATTGCAAAAAGCATATTTGTTAATTTTAAAAATCAACTTCAATATAGTCCGGCCGAATGGGTCTGAAATATCAAACCCTGGAATGGGATTGGGATCCTAACCTAGTTGTTGAAGGGATAATTAAGTTCTAGTAGGCCCATATATTAAACAACCCGTATTTCACCTCTCTAAACAAAAACAACAATAAAGATTATTGGGTATCAAAAGATTAAGTTGATTTAAAATACTTTAGATCATGGCCTCGAAAATGGGCAACCAGCCCAGCCCAGCCCAAATAAATAAAGAAGTAGCGAATTCCCAAGCTTGTTAGTCGTTTCGTTTCTTGTCCGAATCAAATGTCTCCAACTAACAGTCCCCATTCCCCCCCACTTCCATTATCCATATCTGGTCATCCCAATTACACTTTCACTTTTCACATACTATTGGAGGACCAAAAGGCAAAAACCATTCATCTGAGTAGGTAGGTGATTTTGTTCGAAAACTTTGAATAGTACCCATTTTCTGCTATTTCTGTTCTGTAATACCTCTCCGCTTGTGGCAGCAGCTGAGAGATTTGGGGAATGGAGGCCACGAGTTTTACGGCGCTGTATTTCAAACCTCGACGGAGTCCATCGAATGATGTTAGTATTTAGTTGTAGTTTCTGTAATAAAATGTTGTTTTTAAGTTATTTGGTATCGATTTTGGATGAGGTCTAGTTTTATTTCCATAGACCATAGTTATCTCTGCTCCATCGTATTGGGTTGACTTCTCAGCTTGGAACCCTGCGAGAAAATTAACATGGAGTTCCATTTTGGGGTGAGATTCTCTGAATCATTGTCAGAAGTGTAAAACTCTTACAGTTTGCCCTTTATGTTTTACTTCGTGAGTAGAAACTTGTACACTTCAGAAGAAGATAGGATCTAGTACAGAAATTTGGGCTTTTAACCCTTGATCACACAAAGACATGGATTCGAGTGCGAACCAAGAGAAGCATCTTAAGATTTATTCTGATTGTTCTCTATATTGCATGATCCTTACGATTGCAGGTAATGATGGATGATAGAGAATGGAAGCATGCGCCTAGCTCCTACTCTGATGGTGGGATTATGCTTAGGCATCATCTCAATGTGCTTTGCCGAAAGAATTCCTTTTTATTTTCTGGCATAAATACTAGAGCCAGGGGTGACTATCGACCCATTACTTCAGGTCCAACTATAAGGTATGCTTGGTGGTCACCCTGAAACTAGTCTTGTCCAGGTCTACAATATCTCCTATATTGGTACAGAACTTTAAATGATTCCTCTATTGGTACAAAACGTATTTATCTAGAACAAGTTTAATCTGTATATGTTAAATGAAAGAAGAACATTATCCCACCCTGTGTTTTAAGAAATGGTTGCCTAGAGTTGTATATGTGGCAGATAAAATAGCCAGCTAATTAATCTGGCCTCTGTTCATATGAATTTAATCCTTTTGGGTATTTTTGTTTTGTTATTACTTTTAGCTCTTAGGTATATATCTTAGTTGTTTACCATTTCAGAGCAGTGACTTTCAGGCAAGCATCAACATCACGCCTGTTGGGACTATGCCAAGTTACTAGAGAAGAGTCAGGTGGAAACTTGAGCGGTGAAAGCATCTTAATTAATGAACAGACTTTAGAGCGACAACTGCAGATTGCTATCCAAGAAGAGAACTATTCCCAAGCCGCTAAAATCCGAGACAGCCTTAAACTTCTACAGGAGGACAGCAAGTTGTCAGTATTAGCAGCCAACGCAAGATTCTATAACTCATTCAGAAACGGAGATTTGGCTTCTATGCAAGCTCTCTGGTCAAAGAGCGAGAATGTATGTGTTGTACACCCTGGTGTGAGCGGCATTTCAGGTCACGATCTCGTAATGGGGAGCTGGGAATTTGTGTGGGCAGACTATGAGTTCCCCCTAGAAATTGAGATTAAGGATGTTCAGGTTCATGTTAGAGGGGATGTGGGGTATGCCACCTGCATTGAAATGGTTAAGACAAAGGGAGGTAGCAGCTGGGGGAGACATTTCGCGACAAATGTTTTTGAGAAGGTTGATGGCCAGTGGTTTATATGCATTCACCATGCTTCGTATGTTGATCTCTGAGCTCCATTGAAAGATCTGGATACCTTTACTCCCAGTTTCGAAAGTGTAATGCTAACTGTATAATGCAAGTCTATTTTGTTGGCCCAAGGAGGTGCAGTGTTGCATATTGTTGAACTTGCTACTTATGATTTCTCTTGTAATATCTACTTCCGAGTTTCGGAGTTATGATTTTTATAACAGAGGTACACGAAAACCCTGCAAGTATATCCATTGTACCTTTGCACTGTTTGTCTTCAAAACATGAAAATTCTCTACGAAGTCTGTGTTATAGATTCTCTCAGCAGTTGCCAGAGAATCTATTGGCAGCAGTCTCATCTAGTAGGAAATCATTTATTCAACCTAATATTGAACTATGCTGCTAGCAAGAAATCTAGCCACACAGGCTGAGCCAAAATATGAAGAAGATTGTGAAACACACGTACAGTTCCAACGGTTGCATGGATCTTTACAATCTCAGAGAAATCAGTACTCATTATGATCCAACGATTTCAACGGATATGAAGGCATATATTGACTAATGCCAGCATCCTCTCTTCGAGATAGAAATGCAGACAAGTCAACGACAAATATCTAACTAAAACCACTGGCACGGCCCTCATATCCTTCCGGCTGGAGACAAACCCTCATATCCTTCCCACTGGAGACAACGGCGGGCATGAAGTGTACTTTGCAGGGAGCTGTTGCATTTGGAATGTCGTTGATACTTCCTTCTTATCAGTTCCCAAAATGGATTCCGCAAAATGATCTGCATTCGACTGGACCTTGGCATCTATCATTTCAGGATATTTTCGACAGGTAAGGTAAGCTACACATGTAGAGAATGCCTCTAACACAGGAACTGAATCATCAAATGCAATGGAATAGAACCCATTGTGCATTGGTTCCATGCTAAAAAAGTGTTTGGTCTTTGTCTCTGAACCCTGTAATAAACATGGCTGAAAATAGTCATTTTACCAAATTACAAGGTAAAGGGATAACCTAACAACCTTGAGAATATAATACCTGTACAAAAAGATTTAGATGATCAACGGCAGAGCTAGGCATTGAATCTTGAAGATTCTTGTGGCTTTTGTTGTAGTCAGCAAGTATTCGAAGCTGGCAACCAACATCCCATCCTCCACAATCGCATGACCCCCCAGATTCCCATCTGCTAATTAAGGAAGAATGTGCCCCTTTAATTGGAAGACCATGGATACCACCAGGAAGAATGACTACTGTGCCACTACCACACTGATCTTGTCCAAGATTAAGCCTGTTGCTTGAATCACCAATAATAATGGCTGCAATCTCCCTGTCAGTTACAAAATCAAGAGTTTGCTTGTTCTCCTGTCCAGGATCAACACCATACAGTATGCATTTCCTTGCACTACATTCACTAGAATCCCTACAGCTTACTTTCATATAACAGTAGTCAGAAATCTTCATTTGACCAACAATCGTATAGAGAAGGCTGCAAGCGTTACTATTTGATCCATGGCTTATCCAGCCCATGCTCTTCTTTTTAATCTCACTAATAGAATAGAATGTGAAAATCCTCGCTGTATCAGCCTCTCCCGATGCTGGCAACTGCAGCACGGCAGCAGCTAGCATGTCGTTACTATTCTCAACAACAAGTTTGAAGAAAGGAAGTCCGTTTTTTAAACTGAGTTGCAAAAGAGCCTGGAACTTGGACACCTCAGGTTTCCTATTTTGAGATGGTCCCTTGGTGCCCTTGGTCCTGACAGTCGTGGGATGTACGCTTCCATTCAGAGGAACGACAGTTTCAGCAGATTGAGCTATTTTACGCTTCAACAATGGATCCAGTAATCTCCTCAAAGGACTGGACCTACCTCTTCTATTAGTGTTCGCATGGTCTCTTTCAATGCTGACTATGCTAGGAGAAAATTCAAGCCCCAATGGACCAGATCCGACAGAAACACCTGCGGAAATCAATTGTGGAACTTCTGATCTCTCCTTCAAGCTAGCACTTCTGCTCATCCTTCCCAGGCTAAAGCTGAACCTATGGGCAGGAGAGTGAGCTTTTCCTTTCATGGAGGTCTCTCCAGTAATATCAGGTTGCATTCTTGATCCCTCAGATAAAAATGAAGGCTTAGCAGTTTTTTCTCTCATCATCGGACATTTACCTTTGGATTTTAATGAGGTCACATAATTTTCAACTGCGGGAGTATCGGAGCCAATCTCATTCTGTTGCTCCATGATGCACTCACCCTGATCTTCTGCACCAAAAGACAAAGGACAAGGGTGTGGAATATCAGTATAGAATTCTGTAGAGTAAAGCTCTTGAGGAGAAAAGTAGTCGGACAATCTGTTCCCGGTTAATTCATCCAATTGTCCATCAAATGAGGTTCTTGATCCATTGGACTGAGAACTTCCCGAGCCACTTAGGAATTGTTTTGGTATTTCTGAGTCCACAGCGCAATATTGAGAAGTGACATCATGGAATCTCATCTCACTCTCAGCTAATTTATGTTTGCCACGCAATGATGATGGAACTTCTTTTCTGGACGGTATCTTTTTCATTAAATTCTCCATGCTTTCTTTCAGCACATTTGACTGGGAGATTCCTCTATCAAAACCCCCAAATTTTGGATGCAAATGGTCTTGCTGCAAGCCCATGCTACTTATTTCTGCAGCTTCATATTCTTGATTAGATCCTTCCCTTCCTTTAGGCATGATAGACAAAACAATTTTTCCCATCTTATCCCATGTAGCATTTCTTTCTTTCTTTGATGAACTGGGATGTGGAGTTGCAGGTGGGCAATGTCTCTGTGGTAAGCTGAAATGTGAACCATATAGAATGGTATTTCTTCCTGAATATGAGGAAGTGTTATCATGGTTGTGCAAAGTGGGTCGCTTTCCCGAGCTCCTACCCTTTTCAGGGGGTTTATTAAGCAATTGGCCACTAAATGATGTTTTCTTGTGATAATTTCCTGGCATACGTTCCATATACTTCCATTTCTCCAAATGCTTCCAATCAAGAACACCAAAGTTGAGTGCCTTCTCTTGAATGGAGTTTTCCTTTTCCACATGCTGGAGGAAGCGAGGTATATTTGACATATTCCTGACAAGCTCTTTATCTTCAGATTTAGTATGACCAAGTCCAGGCTTTTGTAGGTCAGGGTATGTCTGGATAACAGATTGTCCAACTTTGCATCCTTCTAGAAATGGTAAACTCCTCTCTCTATATCTCATTTTTGCAGCAGGCAAGGATTTTTTCTGTGTGGAACTGCTTCCCTGCTCCAAGACATGCCTCATCTGT
>JAOWBN010000002.1:8772-29883 GCA_028565015.1 Pinguicula moranensis | reverse complement strand
TCTTCAAGAGGTACAAACTTTTTGAACTCCCTTGAACTCTAAGTTGTGTAAATTAGCAAAGATCCATGGTCAAAAGACCTCTGAAATTATTGTTATGCTTGCTTAACACACACTTATATTTACGCTTCCGCACGTATAATGCATAATGACACGTAGTGTAGCGTTCAGAGATCTTACAGATATGGCCAAGGAATATCTGCCAGCTGCTGCAACATTATTTCCAGCAAAGCAGAATGGTTGGAGGAAGTCATCAATAGCTACTCCTATTATCCTAAACGGCAAAAGGTAATGCAAGTTAAGCTGGTTAATCCTACAGCATTCCCTGAGTATGATCTGCAGGGAAGTTTACTGAAAAGCAGAGGGAAGGTATGCATTGGTACTGATTTAGCCCTGAGACAGAGAATAATCTCTCTACTGCACGACTCACCTTTGGGGGGACATTTAGGCATACAAGTCACCTTGTACCGAGTCAAACAATATTTCTATTGGAATGGAATTTAAAAAGAAGTGGAGGACTGGGTGAGTAGCGATGAGATATGCACCAGAAGTAATCCTGACATCTCAGCTCACGCAGGTTTGCTCCAACCTCTCAACACCCCCACCTCTCCTTGGGATAGTATAAGTATGGATTTTATTGAAGGTTTACCAAAGGCAAAGGGCAAAAGTATTATATTTGTGGTGGTGGATAGGTTAAGCAAATACTCTCACTTTATATCTATGTCTCACCCTTATATTGTAGAAACTGTGGCCAAGTTATTCCTATGAAACATCTACAAACTCCACGGCTTACCATCAGAGATAATTTCTGATCGTGACAAGGTATTTACCAGCAGTATATGGATGGAGTTAATGAAAGCAACAGGCATAAAGTTAATTATGAGTTCAACCTATCACCCCCAAACTGATGGACAGACAGAGAGGGTAAATAGGTGCCTAGAAACATACCTCCATTGTATGTGCTCTCAAAAGCCCCATTCCTGGATCAAGTGGATATCACTGGCAGAATATTGGTACAATACCTCGTACCACACCAGTATCCGGATGACACCTTTCAGAGCTCTTTATGGATATGATGCAAGACACATTCCTCTGCCATTAGATGCTGAACCTGCAATTGGATCAGTGAAAGAATTGTTTAGGAAAAGAGAAGAAGTTCAAAAAAGCACTGAAGCATAACTTGACTTTAGCTAAGGAGAGAATGAAAATTAATGCAGAAAAAAATAAGAAAGAAAGAGTCTACCAAGCAGGGGATCAAGTTTATCTCAAACTCCATCCCTACCGCCAGAATTCCATCCAATTTAGGAGGAATATGAATCTCTCTCCTAGGTACTACGGGCCATACACAATCCTAGAAAAAATTGGAGAAGTCTACCACTTGGAGCTACCAGAGGGATAAAAAATTCATCCCATATTCCATGTATCCTTGCTGAAGGAAAAATTGAAGCACAGGAACACTAGCTCCAAGGAACCTCCAGTAGCAAGAGTAGATGGGACTTATAAGATTTATCCCCTGGAAATCTTGGAGGAACGCCTCAAACCTCACTTGGAAAGATGAGAATTTCATCCTCCAACACTTTCCTCACAATTATCCTTGGGGGAAAGGAGCTGGTAAAGAGAAGGGCAATATCACATTCGCGCCGAATTTAAAAGAAGAAATGAGAAGAAAGGCTGCAGAATCAGTTATCACTATAAATCCAGCTATCCGTTGGGGAAGAAAAGGCCAACGAGATTCCAGAACTCCATTTCACAGCCACGCTGGGCCAGTAGCAGAAGAAGAAAGTGGTTGAGTTGGACTTGGAAGATAGAGAAGACGCATGCTATGCTCACCCACACGTTTTCCTATTCTAAAGCAACTTTCATATCGTGTTTGTTTTAATTACTTAGTCAAGTGTAGTGAGTTAGTGGGTAGAACACGTGGTAGTTTTTTAGTGGAAGTAAACATGGATATAATCCATGCTCAGAGTCATGAGAAGGGATATGATTGTAAGCGTACTCATTTATCTGAAAACGTCCTCTTCATTCCTTCTCAATTCTAATATTACACTGTCATCTCCTCATTACAATTGTAATTCTTGGATTATACCAAGGTTGTTACATTACTTGATGCAGTTATTGCTACGAAGGCAAGGCGCGATGTTGGGTGCTTTAAGGCAAAAGACTGCTTCCGGCGCAATATTTGCTGTGGTGATTTTCTTTTAAAGGCCAAAGTTTATGTAACGATTTAGTATGGATATCTTGCACCGAATTCGCAGATGGTCTGTTAATGATAACTGTTACAATGTTGCGTCCACGTTGAATGTGGCGCCTGCCTTTGGAATTTTCTGCTGCTCGATAAAAGTTTGACCAGAAAATTCGCTTGTACTTTTCGTGTAGGTCCATGGGAAATCATTGTGCAAGCTGAGGCCCGCATTGCGTGCAGATCGAGCATGCACTACTGTTCCTGAAAGCAAGATGTCGATCATTGCGATACTAGTATTAAATTATGCTTGTTTTGATCTTGGAATAGAGTAGCTATGTATATTCTGGAAGTAAACTAATTAACGCCTGGGGATCTAGACATTTGATTACTTATTTAGACGCATCTCAGATGAAGTCTAACTGGTATCCACATACATTTCGATGTTGGATGGAGTTCGAAAGTGCAACTGCATGCTTGCATTTGAATATGTGGATATTCATGTGTATTCCTGGGGACTCATTCTGAACTTCTGTTCACCTTCATATATTACCAAATAATTTCGATTTGTGGCATACTCTGTGAACTTCTCCACATTTGATGGCATACTCACTCAAAGATGCCATAATTAGAGCGTGGCCCTTCGATAATTTAGAGTTAGTTCATCATAGTTCATACAATGCACTGAGTAAAGCTATGTACCATTTGAAAGAACGTAGTTCATCAGACTAGAGGATTTGATGAAGAATCTCTAATAAAGTTAATACATTCTAACTGGTATCATTTATGCTATTTTACTGATTTTTGAGATTGTCCGCAGGGAATATCTTCTGATTGGAGACTCTGTGAAGTTACACCTTTCTGCCAGCTTTCTGGTATGCCTTTTTTTTAAATCTTAACCTGCTCAACCACTGTTTAAAATAGTGACATCATTGATATTATCACTTGTTTTGTTGAAGTTCGCAAGAATACTTGGCGGCAGAACAGGTTTGTGTTCTGTTATCAATGTCTTTATGCCTATTTTTTGAGTTTCTATTGCATTTTTTTCGCTATTAGCCACTGATTGTAGACAGTTATTCATTGATTAACTAGTTTCAAAGCTTAGGCTAGATTCGAGAGATTTAGTACTGGTGGGTTCTGTAGGCTTACTGGGCTTGAGTTCTAGTCAATGCTTATAGTGCATGAATTAAGTAATCTGAGCGGCTGGTCAAAACACGCTAGGATATCGGGATTTTTTGTTGATACTCTTCATGATCTTGCAGTGGTATGTTTAAAAATGTGTCTGGTAAACGTACCCAAACTTTGTTGTTTGTGTTCATATAAGGAGATACCTGTCTGCTTGTTCCTTTATGATTCGCATTCTTTCACGTGAAATGATGTCATATGCTGGGCGTGGGTCAACATCTAATTTTCTTTGTAAAGATTCATGAAAAATGTGATTGTTAACTAGCTGTCACCTCAGATGTAGTGTTTCTACTATTTTCAGGGAAGTTATGCTTGTGGGCAGTTATCGGCATGCCGGTTTGCAGATATCTAGAAGGGCATTCAGTTCTAATACTGGTATATTGTTTATCGATTTTGATGTATCTTGCTCACTTTAACAAACTTGTTTCTTTTAGTTGTCTTATAACATATATTTCTTTTCCAGATAAATTACTTTCTGAAAGTTTTCTTTTTATCTTGCTCATAATTTGTCTTTTCGTGCTTATGCATGAGCAGAAGATGACACAGTTGAAGCCGTTGTTCCTTTTATGGGTGAATCTGTAAGTGATGGGACGCTAGTAACATTCTTGAAAAGTATGTTTTCTGTGTTGTTACCATCTTCACCTCCCGCAGAGAAAGAGGAGAAGCCTTCTAAAACCGAAACCACTCCTGTCGTCGAAAAGCTTAAAGGGGGTACCACCAAAAAAATAAGAAGCTTAAAGAGAGTCCTCCTCCTCAACCCTCAGTGGTTGAACCCCAGCTTCCTTCTAAAGAAAGGGAAACGCGTGTAAGTGCAAGATGTTCGCGTGCACATGACTCTTGTTATTAAGAAGTATATTATGACATTTCGATCTACTATTCCTACAGGTGCCTATGACAAGGTTTAGGAAAAGAGTTGCCACACGATTGAAGGATTCACAGAACACATTTGCTTTGCTGACAACATTTAATGAAGTTGACATGTAAGTTTGTTAGGTGCTTTGGCTTTGTTTATAGTGAATGTTTTGTATTTGATTAGTTAGTCAGGTTATCGTTCAGATTCTTGCAATTAATATAGGACTTGGTTCAGATAAAAAAAAATATAGGACTTGATATATTATTTATGACGGCACATGGAGTGTGTATCCTGCTGTACTTACTGCCAACTGTATTTGAGCTATTAATTTGCTTGATCGTTCACGACCCATTTTTTGTTGATATAAATTCGACATGCTGCTCACTCTACTTTGTTGATAACAGGACTAATTTGATGAAACTTCGTTCTGATTACAAGGATGCCTTTGTTGAAAAACATGGAGTCAAACTGGGTCTAATGTCGGGATTCGTGAAAGTATGCCGGTATTAGTTTCAAATTATTATATGTAGATATGGATCATGTTAACTGAACTTGCTTCTGTCTCAGGCTGCTATCAGTGCTTTACAGAAGCAGCCTATTGTGAATGCTGTTATCGATGGCGATGACATAATTTACAGAGACTATGTAGATATTAGCATAGCTGTCGGTACTCCCAAGGCAAGATGAGCTTCTCTTACATTTGTTGTGTATATATACAACTTTTGAAGGTTCTTTCTTGTCTCCTATTTGTAGTGACTCATTCTTTTCATCAGGGTCTTGTTGTTCCAGTTTTGCGCAATGCCGAGAGAATGAATTTTGCAGAGGTTGAAAAGGAGATCAACACTCTTGCTAAGAAGGCAACTGATGGCACTATATCCATTGATGAGATGGCTGGGGGAACATTCACTATATCAAATGGTGGTGTCTATGGAAGTCTTCTGAGTACTCCCATCATTAATCCACCTCAGGTTTGTTCTTCTGTGCCTATATCTTGTTTTTTCCCACTATATATCCCTGTTTATTTTATTCCCCCCTTTGCTCAAAATTGCAGTCTGCAATCCTTGGGATGCACTCCATAGTGAACCGTCCCATGGTTGTTGGGGGAGATATAATTCCCAGGCCAATGATGTACATTGCACTCACATATGATCATCGATTGATCGACGGTAGAGAGGCTGTTTTCTTCTTGAGAAGAATCAAAGATGTGGTTGAAGATCCTCGTAGGTTGCTCTTGGATGTGTGAGAATGTTGCATTCTGGTGGTGATTGGACACGTTGGCTTATACACCTGACCTCTACTCAACTCCTATGTGTTTGAGTGGGTCAGAATAAATGCACTTGAAATTTTTGCACTTCTCTTTGTGAAGTGGTGGTCCAAAAATATGGGTGGAGGTATTTTCTGAATCAGAATTAAAACTCATCTAGATTATTCATTTTCTTGTTTTAGGGTTGGATTGATTTGTCAATCAAAAATGTATTGGGTTGACGGACATAGCATGATTGACTACAAAGAGTTGCGCATACATGGAAATAAAATTTGATTTTTATTACATGGTAGCTGGTAGGCGATCTCTGACGGACATAGCATGATTGACTCGCCTGGCAACTGTCGAGATTTTTGTTACTTAGTTCTGTTTATGATTGTTGATCAATTGTTATTGAAACTTCCAAGGTGATAGCAAGGAATTTTGTTTTAGGGTACGCTAAAATTTTAAATTTTTTTAGGGGGTTATGTGTTTTTTTTGATGAACTAATTTATCTATTTTAAATTATGAAAAGTAATAATTTTATTAATTAAATAATAATAACAAATAAAAATTTGACTATTTAATATACTATAAACTTAAATTTTTATAAAAATAATTGCAAAAAATATATAAAAAAATCTTATAACAAAATATTTATATATTATTTTATTTTTATTTTTTTAATAAAATAATATTTAATGGGGGTGAGGTCGGAGTGGGAATGGGGCAGGCCGGGCCCAACCCTATATCTGCCCTTGCGGGGTGTTACATTATTAATTTATATTAAATAATTCATTTTCTCCATCTTGATTGTTTTAGTGGAAAACAAATGCTATTTGACCAAATTGATGCGTTTTCAAATTGCCAAAGTCCCACTTTTAATTCCTAAAAACAATATATATAAGCACGACCTATATATAAAAATCTCCTAAGTAACATTACCGATTGTTCCACCTAATAAATGATGCAGAAGCATCGCAAGATGTCGTGCGCACGGACGAGGATGAGGCGCGGCAGGACTTGGCATATCATGACATAAGGGATAAAATAAAGACCAGGAAGTCGTCAATGCCCGACGCAAGCATAGCGCGGGGCATAGCATGCATGCACTAGGACTCTTTCACACATTATTGCTTTGTGTTTTTTTTTTTTTACTTTTTTGCGTTTGGATAGAATTATTGAGATTTAGTAGTTATCTAGGATTGTGTTTGTCCAAGAAAAGTATTTAAGACAAATACAATCCGAGTTGGTCGGCCTAATTTTGTTGGCCAATAGTAGTCTGCTAGTAGAATTAGACTTTTAGTTGTTTTTGGTTTCTTTGTCTATAAAAGCTTGACCTTGTGAGCTTTATAGGATAACTTGGTTTTGAGTAAGATAAAGGTCCTTATTGGAGCTGTGAAAATCTTTTCCAAGCACTCCTAACTATATTCCGTGCGAACGCTCATCTTTGAGCAAGCCTCCCCACACCCCTAACAATACTATTTTTGTAGCTCGGTGTTAGTTGGTATCAGAGTAGATCGAGTCCTTGAGGTTGTAGCTCACGAGCATGACAGAAAAAGGTCGTGGTTCAAATACTAACAAAGAGGAAGCCCCTTTTCCTTATGAAAGCCACAAGGAGATGCAAAGGATAATCGAAGATTTGCATAAACAAGTTGCGGATCTTAATCGGATGGTGGAGACACAAAGCCAAGGGAATCATGATGATACGAGTCATGATTCTAATTCGGTGTATAAACAATCCATTGTACTAATGTAACAACAGGCAACATGGACGAGGTGAGTTCTATAGCGACTTGGGGTTCAAGGTGGCGCTGCTCGAATTGGCGGGAAGCCTTGCAACCTGAGGGATTCTTGGATTGGTTGAGTGAGGTCGAGTGTATCCTTGAGTATAAGAATGTGCTCGACAACGTGAAAGTAAAATTGGTTGCCATAAAGCTCAAGGGACGATATTCGGCATGAGACCCAACGATCATGCGAGAGACAATGTCGCTCCATGGTAACAGAGTGGGTGAAGATGAGAAAAAAGATGCAGGAGCACTTCCTTCGGTTTGGTAATAACCAAAACTTTTATGAGACAAGGCACGCGCAGTGTAGATGATTATACTGAGAAGTTCTACCAATTGGTGGCACAGAACAATTTGAACGAGTCCGAGGAGCAGTTGGTCAAAAGGTACATCAGCGGGTTGTGCCTAAACATCCAGGAGCAGTTGGTCACAAGGTATCACAGTCCGAGGAGAAGATGTATCTTGGACGAGCTCCACAACGAAGGCCACTTTGGCTGAGAAAAGACACTAGCCCTGGTCACAACCAAGTATTATTGGCCTAAGTTGGCGAGCGACATAGGCAAGAAGGTGGGGATGTGCTATGTGTGACAGCGCACCGAGGGCATGCTGAGCAATGCAGGGCTCTATACGCCCTTTCCCATACTTGAGGCACTGTGGCAAGATGTGTCCACGAACTTCATCCTAGGCTTTCCGCGCACCCAGAGGCCAGTTGATTCAGTCTTTGTGGTGGTCGACCAATCCTCTAGGATGGTGCACTTTGTAGCGTGTCTAACCTTCATGGACTTCATGAGGATCGCGCACCTATACTTCCAATAGGTTGCCCGACTACACGACATTCTGAGATCCATTACCTCGGATCAAGACCCCAAATTCTTAAGCTTCTTTTGGAAGAGCCTATGGGTAGAGATGGGAACCAACTTGAACTACAGTAGTGCCTATCATCCACAAACGAACAGCCAAACCAAGGTTGTCAATCAAAGCCTCGAAAAATTGTTGTGGTGCTTGGCAGGTGCCAAGCCAGAGTACTGCCTTAGACAGAGTTTGCATACGACCGCTCGAAGAGTAGGAGCATGGGGTTAAGCCCCATTGAGGTCGTTTATGGGCGGAACCCTGTGGGCGTGCTTGATCTAGCACCTGTCCCGCAAGTTGAGCTGTCTAATCCAAAAGCGGACAAGATGACCGAGCATCTTCGGACATTCATGAGCAAGTGGTACTGAAGATTGACACGAGCAACAAGAAGTACAAGGACCAAGGAGATAGCTCAAAAAGATAGGTACTCTTTGAAGTAGGCGATGCTCAGGAGAGACATGGCCCCTTCGAGTGGGAGCTACAAGCTAAGCGACCAGAAGATAGGGTTGTGTGAAGTAATCAAGAAGGTCAATATGACAATGCTTACCGGTTGCACCTACTGAGCAGTACAAATACCCCAAATGTTTTCAATGTCAACTATTCGAATTTGGCTACCAGAACTCAATGTCGCATTTTTCAACCCAGGGAATCTGATATAGGAGCATTCGAAGATGCCGCACGCATGGACGAGAATGAGGCACAGATCTTGAACAACAAGCAGCAGGACTTGGCCTATCATGACACAAGGGATAAAAAAAGGTCAGGAAGTCGCCATGGCATGCCAAAGACCTGGCGCGAGCGTGGCACAGGTCTGGCGCAGAGCGTGTGGAACTAGGATTGTTCCACACATTATTGCTTTTTGTTGTGTTTTCCTACTTTTTCGTATTTGGATAGAATTATTTAGAGTTAATGGTTATCAAGGATTGTGCTTGTCCAAGAAAAGTATTCAAGACAAACATAATCCGAGTTGGTCAGCCTAATCTTGTCGGCCAAGGGCAGTCTTCTAGTAGGATTAGGATTTTTAGTTATTTTTGGTTTGGCTATAAAAGCTTGGCCTTGTGAGCTCTATAGGATAAGTTGGTTTGGAGTATGAAAAAAACCTATTGGAGCCGCGAATATTTCTTCCAAGCACTTGGAGCAACAATTCGCACGAACGCTCATTATTGAGCAAGCTTTCCCACGCCCCTAGCAATATTATTTTTCTATCCCGTCGTCAATAAACATAAACAAGGTTTTAGTCACAACCAACAAAAACAAATGAAAAGGTTCAACGACCCAAGCCACTACTCATGTTACTACTCAAAGCTCATCATCAAGCACCAACTTGATCTAATTATCTTTCTCTTACTTACTGAATGCTACACTCCATATATAAGGCATTCCTCTTATCTCACTGTCTTCCTTGCTTTCTTCTCTTACTCATCTTAGATCCCATATCTCCTCGTCTTCCTTGCCCTTTCTTGCAATCGATACCTCGAATGACTACACTTATCCATGATAAAATAACTTTAAAAATTTTCAAGGTCCGTTTAGTAGCGGAATAATTTCAAGCTCACTAAAAGTATAACTCTGTGCTTGTTGTATTAACTATTCTAAGACATGTTCGCTACACACCTTTTTGAGGTATTTTTTATTTACAGGATACCAATAATCTTGTGTTTGGTGACATATATTAAATCTAGTATATCTTTGCCATAGTGGTAGGCAAACTGGAACGTCTAATCCCATCCATTTTTTTTAAATTTTTTCTTAATAATAAAAAGGTTGGAGGGCCAGCCGATTTGCTGAAAAATTGAGCTTGTGCCTCGTCCTCCGAGAAAATGGGAGGGCCAAGACCATCAATTTTCAAAAAATAGTCCACCACACCCGTTTTGATATGTTTCCCATATTTCGCGGGCGACGGCTGACCGGTCCTATTTTAATAGGCCTATTTGCATATATCTACTCTATCTTGTCATTAATTAGCCTAATAATTTCTCAAACTGCACCCAAATGTACACTACTTAAGCCCATGTTTTTTTCCTAAACTCTAATTGCAACAAATTTCCTCAATTCTTAAACTTTTGCTATCCTTTCACCCCTGACGCTGTATCATGGTCCCGACCAGCTTTTCCCTTTGTCTATATGCTGCTGGAAAATGACCCAAAAGAGACCCAAATTCTCTGAAGATTCACAGAACAATCCAGACACTACCTTTTGGGGATGATCTAACAAGAAAAATGAGATCCGACCAGGCGACTAACTTCAAAACCCAATCAATGTCGTTGAACCCTCTCCTCCAGGCGAGTTGGTTGAAAATCCAATCAAGATCGACGATCCCTTCCATGTCCAGTTAGACAAAGTCACCCCTAGAGAGACACGACCGTTCTCTAGAAAAATGCCCAGTCGAAAAGCCTATTACGGCCGACTCCTTCGAAAGAGGGAGCAACACTATGTTGACGAAAAAAGGGTTTGGTACGACTACATTGACACAAGGATGACACTATCGAACCGAGTTCGTAGAGGTTCCCCTGTGGGATAGTATGGAGCCAAGACTCGAACCACACATTTGGAATTTCAGTCGATGAGAAGAAAAGAGTAGGTCCTTGATGTTGTTTCTTTCATTTTCTGCTAATTTTGTGACACAATTTGAATCAATGCATTTGTTTTACTTTGCATGTTTTTGTACAAATTGTATCATTTTACATGGGACCAAGTTCACATATTGTTCCGAATTAAGGT
This sequence comes from Pinguicula moranensis, assembly GCA_028565015.1. Taxonomy (NCBI): domain Eukaryota; kingdom Viridiplantae; phylum Streptophyta; class Magnoliopsida; order Lamiales; family Lentibulariaceae; genus Pinguicula; species Pinguicula moranensis. The sequence continues at coordinate 19,069 of JAOWBN010000002.1, read as the reverse complement.
GCAGTACTAGTTTCCTAAAAATATCCCTATTGTACAACTATTTTGGGACGTCCCTGTTGTGCATCTTCTGATTTTTTGTACTTGAAGTTAGTTCTTAGATGGTGTTTTTTTGTCTTGTGCAAACTATAAATCCTTCCGGTGTTATCTAGACTTGCTCTTTCTTTAGTTTGTGTTTCTGGGGCGTATGTGTACTTGAACTTTCTTTAGTTTGCAATTCGGGTTTTGTAACCTAGATTCAATTATTTGTTCATTTGTTGGTTGTTCTGGTGCTTATGTATTTAATGTATATTTTTTTTTTATCTACTTCTTCATTTGAAGAAAAAAATTGGTGTAAGTTGGTAAGATTCAGCCATAATCCAAATAATAGATAAAATCCTTGAGCACTAAACGTAAAAGCAATCAAATACATAAGATGACACTCAAATCCAAAGCTTAAATTCAACACTGATGCACTAAATAAAAATAAAGTCTAAACAACAATGTTTCCAAACGGCATGAAACATGTCCTCATACAAACCACATTCCTTCCAAAACAAACGACACATGCCTAAACCAGAGTTCACACTGAAACTAACACTAAAACAAAGATGTCACATAACAACTAGTTGTGTGCATTATGCCAATTTAAATCCTTCACCTCATCCCACTTCCCCTTGAAGAAGAGGTTCATCATTTGCTCCCTTCTTTGATGCCCATGGATCTTCCATATCGAGAACTGTGTTGTGTCATTGATGAGGTAGGCTACCAGACAAGCTATTGTTCAAAGCTGAGTGATGAAAATTTCTCCAAGCTCTCAAAAGTAACTGCGACTTTCTTGTCGTCAGGGTCTGCGTTGGAACCTACTTGACTATGAAACCATTTGGAACTTTTTGGTCACCAATATATCTATGTCCGAGCAGGTGTCCGATGCTTTCTCATAGAAACTATGGGATGAAAGTACACCTATCTTTCTCTTCTTTGTGCAACAACCACTAGGCTTCACAGAAGACGAGAGTGAAGTGTCCATCTTCTTAGGTAGGGGCATTGCACTTACGTTTCTGCTGGACTTTCTCATACTCATTTTTCCTCACCAATGCGATGAGAACATACGTAACAATCCTCAACAAATTGAGTAAAACTGTGATTGGTTTAGAGTTCATGAGTTAAAGTGATGACTGCTTAAAGGTATAAGACATTAGACACTGAATTAACATACAAATACCAAAAGAAGACACAACACTCAATCAATACAATAAAATTTTGTGTTTAGCTCGTAGATTACTTACATCGTTGATGCATTCCCTATGTCTTGATGCTCTTTGCTGGTTCACTAAACCAATATTCAAACTTAAAAAACATGAAGTTGCCACAAACACAGATCCAACATCCAACCCTAATAGAAATGGTGCAAACACAACACTAAGTATGCAATTTACCCGATGTACGCATATTAATCGACAAAGTATGTAATTTACCATAAAATAAAAACCTAAATAGCTTGATAAATTGGAAATACATACACCAAAACAGAAGCAACAAGAGCATAAAACCCTAAAACGATCATAGAACTCTAAAACAAACATAGAACCCTAATACTCGAAAGCAATAAATGCAAGTCACTTACATGCATATTGACATATCCTATAGCACAAACCTGTTATAACAGAACCCAAACGAACCCTAATCTCTTAAACCCAAAAGCAATAAAGGGAAAATATGATACAATGCCCATAATTTCACATAAACCAAAGGAGAGACAACCATGGGATAAATTGAGAATATGAACTATATTTTTGACAACTATTCAACCAAAACTCATGTATATAAAGAGGGCAAATCGCAAATAGGAATGAAGAACATAGAAAGGGTAAACCGAGAAAAAGAACCATAGAAAGGGATAAAATTTTAAAGGATGTTTACCCACGATGGGAGTTTGAGAGACGAGACTTCATTAGGGTTATAGGGAGAAAGTTTTCTGTTTATATATGGTGCCAAGCCAAGGTTTATAAATAAGTCAAAAAAAGATGAGGGTAGCAAGTAATCTGGAGGAAAGATTGCATCGGCCCAAATTTGGATGTATTAAAATATTGGCCCAATCGGTGAACAGTAATGGTTCGGCTTATTATAATACCTCAACCGGATATGTGAACACGGGGTACCCAAACATGTTATGCGTGATGATAAACCCAATATAATACAGTTATCAACCAATAATTGGTCCACCAAAACTAACCCTAATTGAATGGAAAATTAACTACTGATAACAAAGAATAAAAAATGGTAACTATATCAGAACTTTGGGAAACCTCAGATTCGATAGATGATGCAACAAATTTTCAATTTGCAACATAAAAACATAAATTCCATACAATGCAATGCCAGAGGCCCTTCCACTTTTTAGATTGACCATTATCTAGAGTTGGGTGGTCCAGTTGACCCGGACCAAATCTCCCATAACCGCCTGGTCCCAATTCTGGGTTTCCTAGAATTGCCCAGTGCTAGTAAGACTGGACCGTCTCTCTAATTTGTGGTTGGATCTCCGGTACGTTTACCCAATTTGTTCCTTCCGATTCTAGCCTGGTTTTGATATGATTCCAACATGATTGCAGCTCTGGTTTGCGTTTAATTTTTTAATTTTGATATTTTTTTTGAAAAGAAAATTTGGTTACTTAAAATGTTTTGTTATAAAAAATTTTAAGTTAAGTTATTCAAAGTTATAAATTATAATTACATAAAAAGTTTATAAATTATACAAAGATGATAAGTTATATAAGTTCGAAAGATTATAAATTATATATGTTTATATGATACATAAAGTTTATAAATTATATAAGTTTATAAAGTTTATAAGTTACATAAAGTTTATAAATTATATAAAATTTATAAGTCGTATAAAGTTTATAAGTTATATAAGTTTATAAGTTATATAAGTGTTTTTTATAAGCCAAATTTCATTATGTATAAATAAAGTATGTACAAGAAAGGAATAATGAAAACAAGGAAGAAGGAAAGAAAGGATAATACAAAATACAAGCTATACAAATGATCAGTCGATGGTATCATCTGGCTAATATCTTGAGTTTGAGCTAAGTATCATGTCTTTTCCTCGTACCCTCCATTTTGTATAGTTAAGGATGATATGGTACATGACTCACATAGCGTCATAGAAGATCACAAAGCATTTCAGTATTCAGATCATTGCCATCATCCGCTCTTCACCAAAGCAAAATGTCATGACTGTCCCATTGTCAATTTTTCATTGTAGGAATATTGGTATACAGCTCGGTTATGCTTGTTGAGCTATCCCTATAGTGGGTGAGAAGGTCGTACTTCGAATAGACATGCATATCAGATCAACACCAAAGAAATTAATAGAAGAACCTCTCTATCAATGGATCAATGTTGTTGTGTATACAACCTAGTGGATTGCTTGAGTTCAGATGATGCCCTAAATGTGGATTCCCTGAGTTCAGATGATGCCCTAAATGTTGTTGTGTATACAACCTAGTGGCTGCACACCAGTCAGATAATGTATAGGCAAAGGTGCTCTTCTTCTTGGCTTATAAGTTATATACATTTATTAGTTATATAAAGTTTATAAGTTATATAAGTTTATTAAGTTATTTAAATTTATATAAAGTTTGTAAGTTAAATAAAGTTTATAAGTTATATAAAGTTTATAAGGGTTTGGGGTTAGGATTTTGGGTTTTTAGGGTAGAAAAAAAGAAGGGAGAGGAGCGTTTGAACTTAATTATAAATGGTTTAAGTTGCGTACGTGTCATTTATGTATATATGAATTAATAAAAGCTCATATAGTTCTCTTACCTCAGTTACCTATTGGCTAACCACTAATCAGTTGGATTTGTGGTGCTTGCCGATGCCATATCGGTATCCCATGCGTCGAATAAGTCTTCTTCTTCGTCTTATGCGTGTTCTTGGTTTCAGTAGCTATTCAATCATTCAAGCATATTTGATATTCCATGTTGATCGGATGCAATGATACACGCCAATTGTGTAGAATGTCCCTCCCTTGCTAAAGGTTTGTTCTATGGCAACTGTTAAAATTGGATATGCTAGAACTTCCTTTGTCATAACCAATATTAAGTAGTACATCTAAAAGATATTTACATCATTCTGCACTAATAGCGTCTATACAATTTGTCAAATTAGTTTCAGCTCTAAAACTCGTAATAATGGCTCCTACTTTAACCAAATGAGAACAAAAACGTGAGAAGTAGCTTTATATATGTGTGATAATAATTTTGTATAATCATTAAAATATTTTAATAATTATAAAAGTTTTTCACGCTCTAACTAATGACTTTGATGTATATATATATTGTTATTTATTATTCATATAATTACACAATAAATCTTTATAAGACACGTTTTGTGAAGTAAAGTATATGTTAAGTTTCAACACGTTGACACGTCTAAAGAAAATTTTATTGGGTTAATATTACTATATTTACAAAATTTAAACCAATCTTTCATTATCCTAGGTTTAGTAACCAAATTTTGTTATGGTATATTTAATGGGGTTTGCGCTTAAATCTATTCATTTAAGAGCATTTTATACACATAAATTAATACTATGATAAATACAACAAATATGAAAATTGACCACCCAAAAAAGAATCACATAATGCATTTAAATCGCCTCTACATGGTGTTGTAAATTAGATTCTTCTAAAATCAGCATAATTATAGTGTTTATATTTTGTGCAGTGTGTGCATCATCAAACATCCTATATGCTAATATTCTTTTATATATATATATATTTTCCACTAATTATCTATCCAATAACAAAAAAGTCTCATATAACTATTATTTTCCAAGTGATCCGACCATATATCACTACATATAGAAACTTTATGATTCATATATGAAAAAACTAAACATAAATTAGCTTTTCTTTTCATAAAAGATTTTGCTATGTCACTAGTGATTTACGTAAAACACTAAATGCAGGATTCAAACATGTACGTGCATAATTTTCTAAATTTAAACATTCAGTAAATATAAATGAAAGGCCTTCCGAACAAGTTAAATCCGACCTTCCTTATTTCTATTTTGGTTAAACTAAACCAAAAAACATGACTAGTAGAAGACGTACCTATATATCCAGCTCCAACTCCAGCTTCGGATCCATCTCCACCGGCGATACAACACCAACTACTTGACCGTTGAGTTTGTGTAGGATCAACACTAAGATTTCCCAGGTGCTTATTTATTATATATCTTGCAAATGAGCTATAACCAACACCTTAAATAAAATCATAAATTAAATTTAAAAATTCTAAATTCTTTATAAAAAACAATCAAACTTCAAAAAAAATCCAAATTTAATAAAAATAATTTTTTAAAAAATATTCTAATTTAAAAAATATTTCAATTAAAAAATATATATTTTTTTTTAAATAAATATTCAAATATTTTTTTAAAAAATAATTAATAATCTAAAAATTAAATTTCTAAAAATACAAATTTTAATCATACATTTTTTGAAATGAAACTTCTTTTGACATAACAGACACTTCACCCAAAAAAAATTGGGCCCTCTTTCCGGATTTGGAATTTTGTCAAAATTTGAGGGGGGCTCATTTTGTAGACAACCCATTCTTCAGTTTGAGACACTGGAGGATGAAGGGATGGACGAATACCACGATCACGACAAGAAGATGATGTTATCATCTCCGAAACCGATAGTTGTGTATTTGATTCGCCCAACTCAAAAATTAGATCAATTAAATTTTCAAAATCAATATCATCGTCGAAATCAAATAGATGTAAGAATTCTCTTCGACAATATTATTATGGTAGAAAAGGACAAATAAAGCTGAAATGCGAAAATTGTTAAAGAAAATGCACTGAATCGAAAGATTTAAATAGAGTGAATAGTTGAGAATAGATGAAGGGAAGATTAAAGATTGATGTGGATACAATAAAGGGGGTAGGGATATTTATATGTGTAGAAAATTTAAAAAAATTGAAAAATTGTCGTGCCGGCGGGCCAATGGTAAGTTTTTAAAAAAAATTCATTTTATTATTTTTTATTAAAATAATAATATTTTAATATTTTTGTATTTTTTAATTATAATTATAATATTTTATTATCATTTTTGATTTTAAATATATTGAATGTTAAAACAAATATTTTTTAATGATATCTACCAGTTGGACCTCAACAGGTTGATTGTCGGGTCTGTTAGAATGGTTGACCCGACAGTTGTGTGTCACCAAAAACTCGAACAGAGCCCGGCCCGGCTACCTACGGGTTGATCACGGGCTGGTCCACAGGACAGGCTTGTTATCAAGCCATTTTTCCCACGTCTACCCTTATCTTTCACCATTCCCATGTGTTGTCGCAAATGCTTAACCTTATTATTATGACTCATATATCTCATTCCAAACCAATTATAGTTGTTAGACCAAATTGCATAGCTTACCAAACACTCAGAATAATTTGTTTGTCGTCTCCATTTCCAAATTGCACATGCCTCATTAATCAAATCTTGGTTTACTCCCCGTTGAAGCAGATTCTCTTGTGTTGATACCATGTCTTGCTACACACTCCAAGTGAAAAGGCATACATGAGATGGTATTTGTTTGGTCTATGTTTCAGCCACTTGTTTTCTCGATGAAACCCTCAATGAAGGGCACTGCAAAGCAATCTGGTAAGTTTATCCAAAAAATGCAGTATGGTAGGCCGACAGAAAAGATTTGAGCTTTAAACGTTTGAGTTGCTTGAGTGATTCTAAATCTTTTAATGTGCAAGTGTCTGAGTAGTGAGCTTGCAGTACAGAGTTATGATGGAAGTGAAACATAGAACTCCATTCTTCTCCAAGCTTGCATTTGTTTTGTTCTTACAATCTGTCTCATAAACAAACTATGAAACTAATCTTTTTTTACATTCGTGCAGATTTTTTGCTAGATTTTCTATAGGATTTCTGGATTGTGATTCCTGCACACTTTGAGTTGTTTAATTAGATAGGCTGGCCGTGGATTCTTGTGGAGGCCATGAGGTCAAATGTTGCATCTGAAGATTATTGTGGTTGTTGGTTTGCAAGATGATTGTCAACAAGGTTGGTTGTCTGTTGGTTTATAGTAGAAAGCTAAGCATAGGGTTATAGGCCATACGAAGCTTGGATTGAAAGAAAGTGAAGAGTTCATGACAAATATTTTTCGTAAAGATATCAACAACCTAGAACAACAACGAAACAAATTGAGTGGAAAAAGTACCTGCAAGAACTTCTCGAATGAAATGATAATCCAACTCAATATGTTTAGCCCATTTATGAGCCATAGGATTCGTGCTGAGAAAAATAGCACTCTTGTTATCACAGAGAAGCATAGGTGGTTTCAACAAAGGAACATGAAGATCATGAAGCAGATGATAGAGCCAAAGAACCTTTGCAACCATATTGGTAAGAGCACGATAGTCAGACTCACAACTAGAGCGGAAAATAATGCGTTGCTTCTTTGTACTCCAAGAAATTAAATTATCATCAAGAAATATAGCAAACCCATAAGTATAATACCGAGTATCAGGACACCTAGCCTAATCAATATCAAAATAGTCAACAAAATAGGGATATGAGGAGGTAGTAAACCGAAGAGCCAATGCAAGAGTACCTTCACATATCAAATGATTCTTTTGACGGCTTGGATATGGAGATCATTGGGATAATGCGTGTACTGACTGACTAAGTTAACTGCATAGGACAAGTTGGGCCGAGTAATAGTAAGATAGTGGAGAGCCGACAAGAGAAAGATACATAGTCGGATTAACAAGGAGTTCACCATCAGATGAGAGATACTGAGAGACAATCATAAAGTTGTTGACTTGTCAACTATTCAAAAGATGAACATGATCAAGAATATCACGAGCATACTTGAGTTGACTAAGAAAGAGTCCATTAGTGGTGAAGGTAACCTCTAGCCCAAGAAAATAAGTAAATGATCCAATATATTTGAGAGCAAACTCAACATGAAGACGATGAACAAATCAATACAGAAGAGAATCACTGCTACCAGTAACAGCAATATCATCCACATAGAGTAGCAAATAGATAAGTATCAGCAAGACTATAGACAAATCCAAGGGTACCCAAGAAAGTACTGAAAAGTTCAAACCATGCACGATGTGCTTTTTTGCAGATGATGAAGCCAAAGAACCATCATCATGCATGGTTTGAGATGACATGCATGATTAGGACGCAAAAGGTGAATGTAACCTAGAGGTTGCTCCATATAAACATTCTTAATTAAATAACTATTCAGAAAGACATTATTGACATCTAGTAACAAAGTGACAATTTTTGAAAAATAGTAATGGGGAAGACAGTGCGACCAATGGTGTCTTTGACAACTGGATTGAAAGTATCAAAATAATTAAGTCTAGGTACTTTTGTAAAGCTATGAGCCACAAGACGGGCTTTGAGGTGGTCCACAGAGCCATATGGAAGATGTTTCGTATGAAAGACCCATTTGGAACCAACAATATTAACATGAGATGCTCGAGGAACAAGCTCCAAAGTATGGTTATGACGAAGAGCAACAATTTTGTCATTCATAGCACTTATCTGATTGAAACAAGATTTTTGGCAGCAGACCTAAAATTACGAGGTTCCGTGGAAGCCAAGAGAGCAGTAAGAAATTTAGATGGGGGCTAAAATTGAATAATCTTTAGTAATACGAGAATGAAAAACTCCAACTTTGGCTTGAGTAATCATGGGATGAGAGCCAACCATGGTCATGAGTTAGAGGAAGAAACATGGGTAGAATCAAAGATATAAACATGATCATGGTCTAAGGAAGGCGCTGCAGAGATAGGGATGCAAGAGAAGATGCAAGGGATGATGAAGCATCAGAGGATGATGAAGAGATAGGAGTAGCAGGTAGTGAGCAAAGAGATCAAGGAGCTGGTGAAGCTTAGACTAAAGGAGATGTAATATGTGAGGATGTGGTAAGGGATGAAAGAGAAGCGGGTGGAGTAGGCTTATGAGGATCAAGATAAACTGAGATATCTAGATCAGAGACAATGACTTCTGGTAATTTCATAGGAAACACAAATATAGGGGGATGAAGGTAATGAGCTAATCAAAATATGACCCTGACAACTCAGTAGGGACACAACATTAGCATTTGCACGACCAAGTTTAGCGTGCCATAAATCAAAAGGACTACGAAGCTGGCAAATTGATAGGTTAGAAGAAAAAGAGGGAATACTGCGTTAAAGTACATACAAACCATCATCATGTGGGCTTGTTGCCACTGCCTGTCCTACGTGATGGCTCTGAACGGCAAAATAATGATCAATGAAAGTAATAGCAAGAAAACAATTTGAGGTGAATTTGTTGTTTAACGGGAACTTTTTAGTAAAAGATGGAACAACCAGAACATCAAGTAAGGGCAAAGCCATAGAAAAAGTTTCAATATGGGTAATAGATAAAGGGGTACCATTGCCAAAAAGCACAAGCTTTGCTTGTATAAGGTGCTGCCTGATCAAGATTTAACTGTGTGTATGCGGATTTGCCAATATCCATATACCAATCAGAGATAGAGGAAGGTGCTGGAGATGGTCGGGGGCCGAGAAGACTTGGGAAACTATCCTATAGGAGGAGGCCTAGTAAAGAATGATCCAACAGACCAGGGATAATGCTGATTTGGGCCAAAAGTTGATCCAGAGTTTTTGGACACGACAGAATGGGCCTAATGAGGTTGGTGGACATAAGAGGAATTTGAGAAAAATTTGGCTAGATTAAAAGATGACCAAGAAATAATACCATTTAATGGTAAAAGGTCCGCCAAATTGGGCATATAATGAAATCTGCTGACAGGCACAATTGAAGAGCTAGGAAAGGAAGATGGGTTTGAGAGAGTTCCAGTGACGTGGGTTGTCAAGGGAGCAGGCCCATACATATTAAAATTGTCATGATGTAACTATCCAAAAGTTTGGGCCAAATTCAGGGACCCAGTACCATTGCCATAAACAGGTGGCCCAGTGGGATGAAAATATGCCTGTGATCCAACAGGCGTGATTCTTTCTTCAGGTCCAACAATAGAAATCCCATTCTCGTGACCAAGAAAGAAGTCAAGCAATGTCTAAACAATGGCACTGTGAGCCTGACAATGATGGAGAGTTTCAATGAGGAATAACGAGAGCTGCAATTATCAGCATAATGGCCAAAAGTCCCACAAATTTGACAACGAGGGTTGTATCCATGCCCTCGACCACGATCGTGAGGAGAGTATCCTTGAGGGTAGAGTAAAAGGGGGAACCAATGGCGAGATTTGAGGTGGTAGTGGAGTTTG
>JAOWBN010000001.1:1492001-1508927 GCA_028565015.1 Pinguicula moranensis | reverse complement strand
CAGTCCCTTCAATAGCCAGGGAGTGCACGTGGTGGATGTCTTCTACTTTGGGGACTTCGTGGTCCAAAAATCCGGTCGGTTTTTTCGATTTTACGGCGGTTTCTGCAAGAATCCGACGACAACAGGTTAGTATAGCTATCCTTGTTATTTATTACATGAATTAAACACGTTTTTGGGTCCGATTTCATATGTGGTTCGAAGTTAAATCTTCAAAATTTTAGAAATCGGCCCGGGCGATCCAACATTTTTGCCTCCGTTGTCAATCTGGAAAACTGCATACCTAAGATCCTTGGTCTGTTCCAATCTGCCTCGGTGAATCTTTCCTCAAAATGGCTCCTGAAGCAATTTTTTAAATCATTTGGTTCTTCAAGCCATTTGTCCCCTTGCCAGATCCCATTTATTGTGTTCCTTTTCCTACGTTTGTTGATCCATTTGTGAAAGTAAGCCGTGTTTGCATATCCTTGTTGGATCCAGTTAATTCTTGCCTTTTGGAAGTGAACACTATCTGAGATCTTTGTGATCCTATCTAATTCATCTTGGTGGGATAGCAAGGTATTCTTCTCAGCCTCAGTAAGGTTTATGATTTCTTCTTTGAGATTCAGCTTGTTGAGTCTCTTGAGCACTTCTTTCCTTTCTGCATCTAAGTCTCTATGAGAGCTCATACTCCAATTTCTTACCCCCTCATGCAGAGCTTTAATCTTTATTTTTAGTCTATAACTTGCATAGCCCTCACAGTTGGTGTTGTTCCATAAGCCTTTAACCTGGAGGATGGACTTCCTGCTCTCTAGCCAGATATCCAGCATTCTTAGGGGCTTTGGACCCCAATTCCGTGTCCTTGAAGCTAGGAGAATTAGGCAATGGTTAGAATCATCTCTTTCCAAACCTGTTTGGATCCAATTCACATCATGATCAAGCCATCCCGCATTAACTAGGAATCTATCTAGTCTGCTCATACCATTTAAGGATTTCATATATCTTGTGAATTTTCTCATTTCCATCCTTAGGTCCTGCAGACCCATATCCCTGATGAGTGCCTTGAATCCCTCCATCTCCCCAGAGTAAGTTCTGCTGGTTTGACATCTCCTCTCATGAGCTTCAAGAACCGCATTGAAGTCTCCCATTACACACCACCTCTCCTCTTCTTTGCCCACATGTAGAGCTCTAATTTCATTCCATTGGGCTAATTTCAATGAAAGATCAGCAGGGCCATAGACATTCGGCATAATGGATTTTGTAGTATCTCCATTCCAATATCCTGAGACACCTAAGATGCCATTACCAGAAAGTATTTCATGCCTACTAAATTTACTTTTATTCCATAAGCATAATAAACCACCTGATTACCCTACTGCCCCTTTATACACCCAATCCAGATCATTATTATACCATAGTAGCTCACATGTTTTTTTATTCACCTCATCCATTTTTGTCTCTTGAAGACTTAGGAAGTTCAATCTCTGTGTTAAGATCAGATCCCTTATTCTTCTCTTTCTACCTGGGCTGCAAATGCCTCTTACATTATAAGTTACAACCTTCATTCTAGACACCTTTTCCCTTCATTCCCCTCATCCAGATTGCCTTTTTTTTTTATTGAAGATTGTCTGCAGTCTAGCAGCTCACTGCTATGCTTTTCAATCTTTCCTTAGCCTCTAGTTTATCTTTGAATACCAGTCCAAGTCGTTCCCCTATAGCTAGAGTTTGATCAACTTCAGTGCTCTACTGATTATCATATGATTTTTCCAGCACAGGGGATCTGAAGGGCTCCATTAAGTGACCAATCCAGTTTTCAAGCATAGATATATCTTCTTCTTGATTTAGATCCTTTGTCCTACGTGTTTGACTTCTTGTTTTAGGCCCTCTACACTTTTTCCTTACTTGTACTTTCCTTGGTGTTTGCTGGTCTAGCATGAAAATGGGATCAACCATAGTCAACAGTGGGAAGTCCACACTTGAGTCTAGGATAGAGTTTTCCTTCTCTATTACTTGGACAGTTTCTATCTCTTGCTGCATCTCCAACTCTAAGGATACCACATCATCCTTTTTTGCATTTTGAAGAGCCTCTTCATAGCTTATGGAAGACACAATACATGTATCACTATTTTCACTATGATCAAACAAAGTTATCTACATTCCAGTATTTGAGTTCAACATTTCAATCTTTTCATTAGACTTATATCCAGGATTTGAGTCTACTGCTTCAGAGACTTCAGGTTCCCTGTTCACAGGGGATGCCAGATTTATATTCAGAGCCTCAGTCATGATTGGTACTTGCTTTCATGTGCCTATCTCAGCATTTTCTACTTTTTCTAGCCTTTCAATGTGGACCGGTATCAGTTCTTTTCCAGTTGGTGGGGTAGGCCACCATATTTTTTTAGCTGGAGACCAGATGCTTTGGTCTTTCCATAATGCTAGAGAATTCTGAGATTGAGATTGATCCACATTCTTCAGTGAGAGATCCCCCCAGATCAGCATTTTCTTTAGACTCATGGTTGGGACATTTTTGACACTGAGTTTTCTCAATCATCCCCAAATATTCAAGCAGTTTAACATCGAATGAAGTGTCAGAGTTAGAATGTTCCCTTGATCATCACTTGTATTATTAATAACAGTATCCATTTTGTTCCACCAGTTTGTTGCAGGTCTTGTTTCCTGCATTTCAGAAATATACAAGGTATACATGGTACTGTCAAATTTCATAGAGAGATTACGGGGTACTTGCTTCCCAAGCTCCAGCTGGATAATTATGTGACCAGCTTCCATGTTGTGTCTCAGCTTAGTACACTCATCCATTTTAATAAAGCGTTCTAGCTTAGCTCCTATAGCTTCCCATACCTTACTGGACCAATGTTGTAGCGGTAGACCTTCTATTTTTACCCACACTGATCTCTTGGGTACAGCCGGTTGGGTATTCTCACTATCCACCCATGGCCTAATCATAGATAGCCAGTTTCCCAACCAAGCCTCATCGTTTTGCAATCAAGTTTGGCAGGTTTACTGGCTCCTATTCCAACAACATAATTATATCCCCGCCCAAGGGACTGGTAATGATGTTTATATATCTTGCTTCTCTTAGCTCTAGTTGTAGTACTCTCCATTCTTCTGATATCTTCAGTACTCCCACTCAGCTAACCTTTAGCCATTCACTAGCAAAAGGGTCCACCTGGAAGTTTAGGTCACACTCCATCAGTTGGGATTGTACCACTTGAACTTGTGCATCCGTTGGCCTACTTGTGGAGGCTCCCTCGGTGGAATGCTTCCCAAACATGTCTGAAGATATAGTCTCCAATCTAGTCTTCAAAGATACCTCAGGCTATTGGTCTCTAACAGCTCCTACATTCGTCAACTTAGCATTATTCCTCTTGTCATATCTAGCAATGTTGACATTAAGCTTGTAGGAGCCTATCCAGGTGTTATTCAATTGGATCAATTTAGTCTCGACATCTTCCACAGTATCCTTGAATACCATAAATCCATATGGTAAGCCTTTACTATCCAGGTTTTGAGCTATCTTGATCATACTGACATTCCCCTATTTCTGCACTATGTGCTTTAAGCTTTCCACCAGACAGTTTGGTGGGAAATTTATTATGACGAAAGTGGGGCTAGATCTTAGTACTGTTTCAGAGGTTTCACAGGTATCTGCTCGTTTATTCTTGGCCCAAGACGTTCAAACACTGGTTTACGTCTCACAGTGTCTACCCAACTTACGTCTCGGAGATGATTTTGCTTCCGTACATACATGGGGGTTTTGTAGCTCGAATAGTTGCTCTTCTCAGTCTTTTTCATTGGTGAGGCTGAAGGAACCAGGTGTCCATGTTCAAACGGTTGATGTTGGCTAGAATGCTAGTGGTTTCTAATGGTTTCTACGAGTAAAGGTAAGGGTAAGGGTAGACTCCCCGGGCGCATAATACGTCCCCGGGGAGGGTAAGTGAGGGAGTGTAGGGGGTATTGGTAGCTCTACTGCAACTATTTGGTCGTCGATGTTAGTGTAGGGTTGATGAACAGTGCATGACGACGACCCTTTTATTTTCTACTGATTAACAATCTTAAAGCCTTACAAAAGGATATATGAAAGAGCAAAGAAGTTGTTAAATTAATTAAATTTTAATTGAACGAACAAAAATTCAATTCAATTAAATTTTAAGACTACATGTCATGTGTACATTTTTCGTTGCTCAAACTCTTCTTCCATTAAATTCTTGACGCGCAAAAGATTTGTAGCTTTCTGGTTTTCTTCCCCCTAGGCTAGGATTAGGGAAGTGTAAATTAACAGCCAAGATTCTTACATAATATATGGCCAAAAGCATTTCTCATAGAATTGGGATAATATGCATTTCTAAAATTAAGAAATCTTATCATTATCAAAAAATAAATCTTACCAAAATTTGAAAATAAAAATTAAAGTTCAAATTTATCTCACCCTTATTGACACTCAAATTATCTAATTACTCTACCAAAGCCCACATGATCCAACATTGAGGGAATGCCAATTTACCATGTTCCCTTTCACCATAAATTAATTATATACATCCTAAACCCTAAAACTTAAAAATAATAAATATTAAAACTCATAAACACTAGATCCAAAAATTTAAACCCTGAAACCTACAAATTTAAAATCTAAACTCTAAATTCCAAACTCCAAACCCTAAACCTTACGGCCCTAAACGTAGACTTTTAAGAAAACAGTGTAAACTTAAGAGTTAATATAACCATCCCCTATATATATATATATATATATATATTTAAAAAGTATAAATATTTTTATGAAGATACGCCCCACACCGGGGTATGATTGGGGCTCCCTTAGGAGCTGGGAAAACCTGCCCCCCACCCCACCACCACCACCACCACAAAAAAAAAAAAAGAAGACCTGCCCCATTCAGCAAAATTGTCATCCTTCATTTTTATATGTTCTCCCCATTTAGAGGTCAATATTCTTTAATTTGATGACATATGCACAAATCCCAAATCCCAAATCCCATTTATTTATTTATTTACTTTTTATATAAGAGGTTTCCGGGATTCGAATGATCTTCCTCCGGGTACATAACATGGATGTGGCCCCAAGGCTTGCGTTACCAACAAAATTCGATCTCGGACCTATAGGCATGCCCTGAGATTCCAGTCGATAATCTTGGGATTCTCGAATCCCATTTATTAACAAATACAAATCAAATATTTTCTATTTAAGAAGAAAAAGAAACAATTTATGCTATCACTATTACAGATGAAATGAAGGAAAGTAAACCAACCATGAATACATAATGTAATGTAACTTAAAAATCCCAGAAGCATCAACAACAGAGCATCTCATGTCCATATACTGACCAAAAAATAACTTATTCGCTTGTTATTTATCAATGAATTTTCATCTACCATCTACTTTCCCCTCTCACACTACACATTATGCTACTACAATCATCTATCTACCCAATGTTCTGCAAAACATAACCCACGAATCTATTCACTCCAATATGTTCAAAAATAATAATATTTCTCATATTAAGCCAGAATAAGGATTGTAGGCTTGAACAGGCATACCTGCACCATACGGCTGGTTCACAGCAGCATAAGCATTTCCGAATGGATTCATCGTCTGCTGTGGGACCATCATCGACATGTGTGGCTGCGGCTGGAAATAGAAACCGTGTTGCTGGTTGGAGATGGCTGCCATCTGCACTGATGGTGGAGCAGCTATGATGTTGGAGGCATAGAATGGATCGTGGGCCATTTGGGGCGTCGTGGTGTTGCCTGTAGGAGATGGCTCCCAAGGATTGTAGCTTACGTTCTGGTTGTTTCTTCGGATTGCATCATCGTATAGGCTGTCTAATGTGAGTTTGTCCAGTCCTCCAGCCTAGCAGATATACGGGAAAATAGAAAGGTGAGTTCTTTGCTGCCGGAGAAAATGACTGAAAAGAATCCCAGAAGATGGAGTTACCAATTTGCTCGTGGCAGCAACAGTATCATTGGAGCTAGGAGCTGAAACGAGGGCCAGTTCCCAGCCAGTGGTCCCGTTTGTCAGGTCTGCTTGAGTTGAAGATGGTTGTTCTGCAATGGCAAAAGATACCACGATAAGCAGGGGTGGATCCAGAAATTATAGTGAGGGAAGAAGTCAAGTATCAACGAAACGAAAAACACAAGTTAAATTTGACCAAATATCCGCAGGGGAAACAACTGTACCAACTGGAACAATGGCTAAAGCCAGAGCGTTCGTCTCATCTAACTCTGAGGCTGCAGGTGTAGGCTCATCTATACTCTGAATGCAGACAAGTTTGGTTGATTAGATAGATGCCCACAAGACCGAATTGAGGATTCTATTGACTAAAACATTACCAGTAAATCAGGCTTAGCAGCTTCCACTTTGACCAGTTCAACTTCAGCTTTTGTTTTTGATTCTGGTGGAAGTGGGGATGGCTGGTGCAATTCTTTCTCCGCCGAACTCTTCTTGCCTTCTATTGCAAGGATCGGCTTGGGCTTATCATCAGCCTGTTCCATTAAATGTGCATGATAAAAAAAACAATCACTACACTGATTTATGAAGAAATGCAAATATGACTAGGGAAATTACAAAAAGCTTTTTTCCCTTTGCCTTATTCAGTGGCGAGCTATAGAAGAAATGCATGAATGACTTAAACAAGGTCCAGAGACAAATACCGGATCTTTGCGAGCAATGGAAGTGTGTGGTGCTTCTCTTACATACTCTTCCATAGCTTGTAAAAAGGATGCAGGAGGCTTAACCATTGATCACAAGACAGAAATAAGCGAACTACTAGAAAACAGAAATCATAAGAAAAAATTCCAGAAATCAAACCTGTTCAATCTTAATATATCTTTCTCCACGCCCCACATCAAGTTTATTGCATATTTCGTAAAATTCCGACAATCTCTCAGCCTAGAGATTTTGCATGAAACAAAAGTAGTGCATTCGAGAAATGTTAGAAACAAATATTTTGCATGATTTAATTCAAGAGTGTACCTGAAGGCCAGCTCTCCGATAGATATCCAAAGCCTTAAGAGCATCAGGTCTTTGCATCTCGAAGAACTATTACAAATAAAGCTAGTAACTGCCAATTGTAGTAGAGAAAGCAAATTCTGGAGTAATTTTAGTAGTGTTAGTTACCTTGTCAACCATGTTGGCAGTGCTATCACTAATTGCATTGTAAATTTTGATGCTTTCAGAAGCAACCTGAAGAAAAGGAAGCAGAAGATCATATGAATAAGAAGGGCCATATCCCTTGAACATTAATTGGCGCTTGCCATCCTCAAGAGCTTACCAGGGAGAGAGCCAACTGGATGATTATGTTATGAGTAGCTGCTCCTTGTGGCTGCAATTTCATATTGCACCAAAACCGCGGTTAAATGGAGTTGGAATGTAGCACTAAAATGAGGCATTCTTTTGCAAATCATTGGTATTATGGAAATGATCAATATAGGTATTACCTGACAGCCAAGCACACGGTAGAGCAGTTGTTGCAATGCAGGTAAATGTTCAAGTAATTCTGACGTGTCGAGATCCTTCGTTCTCTGCTCAAGATTTGCATTACACATACAGTCAAGCAAGAAGCATACAAACATTATATAGGAAGAATGGTACAATCAAGAAACCAAGTCTGCTCTCATAGAAAGGTGAATAATATAAAAGGAAATCACTACAAAAGCATAAATGACGTGGAGAGGAGAGATTTAGGAAAGAAAGTCCACCAGACGATATGTCTCTACATCATCTTTCAAGACTCTGAAACATTCCAACCTTTCCTCCAAAAATAATGCATAAGAGCGCACCCAAGCAGAATAATCCCAGGCTGGCAAGAGATCAAATTGCAAGTTAGTATTGAATTGCTTCATCTTTGTAACTCCACAGACTATACTCAAACGCATAAATGCTATACCATTAGGACTAGAGTCATCCTTAAAATGGGCCAAGTTGAGCATATGGCCTGAGCTTCTGCCATAATTTAGTATTTCCTCCTGGAAGGTGGGATCCACCTCTCTTAGTGCACGATGTACAACAATCAGCGTTTTCAGAGCAACCTAAAGAATGATGATATGATAACAAATGAGGACCAGAATCGGGCAGTATGTTTCTCAGAGCAAACAATGTAACGACCTAAAGCAACTTGGAATATTCTGATTCTACCCCTGGTCTTTACAGCACATATTCACATGTTCAAAGGGCCATGAGGAGGAGGCAATATTGACAATTTAGCATTAATCTAAAGGAACAGACTGTGCATGCAAAAACGCATTCATTTAATGAAAGGCAAAAATAACCACTGGTGTGCATATTGGCCATTCTGTGGCAGTAGCATATCATTGAAGGCCAAGTTAACACAAGAACAGACAATAAATTTCTAATATCATCCCCTATATGCTTTTCTGTGAACCTAAACAGTATTGAAATAGAGTGGCCACGACTGTAAATAACTATGTACTTTTTTTCCTTTAAATGAAAATTTGGCCTAACAAAAAAAACAGCATTGAAATATTGAAATCTGCATTAAGAACAAAAAATTCTAAAAATCCACTTTTAAGCTTGTTGAAAAAGGAAGTGAAGACAAAGCATATCCAAATGTAGCTATGTCAACATACACACATGCATATATGGATTAGTTGCCGAGTGTAGACATGCATTTATGAGCCAATGGCCATTCAAGGACACATACGCACACACACATGATTTGTTACCTTAACAACAATAATATACCCAGTATATTCCCAATTGTGTTAGGGTCTGGGTGTCAGATGTACGCAGTATTACCCTTATAATTATACAAAGAGTCTGTTTTCGTTGGACCCAATATACATAACGTCATTTGATATATTGATTTTCAACAACTTCACGAATAGAAACACTGGAATTTAATAGAGCCATTTTGATCTAGTCCATTATTAGCACAAAATTAAAAGAATTATCAATGATAACATTTTGAGCTCCATTTGCAATGGACAAATTTGTTATTTTAACAATGGCAATTTAAGAGTTCATAGCGATTCTCCACCTTCCCTTCATCTATTTCCTATCAATAAACATCAAAATGCATGTTCTAGCTCAACAACCAAAACTCATGGCAAATCTAGACAGTGAATTTAGATTTGTTGAATATGTTTGATATCACATACCGCCCAGTTATGTGTCTTTGACAATCTTCTAGCTAGAGCGTGAATGCAGTAGGCAACATCAGCTCGGGGCCTCGTTGCAGATATAGCAGCAAATACAGCTGAGTCACATGGAGGAAACAATCACTTGATTCTCTGTCAAATAACAGTGGTACGTCAAATTATCACATATATAGATCGATTTCAGCAATTGCACACCTCTAACATGTCTCTCTTTTGCTGGTCTCTCCACATGATTTGTTGCCTTAACAATGGCAATGTCCAATTCCTGTGAAACCAACAAGTAATAGTAATATAAAAATAAAGCAGGAAACTGGTAAAGAAACTGCAACTCGGTAGTTTATGATAAAAATCCACATATACCTTATAGTCGCTGTTTATCTTCGCCAAATTAACAGTGGTGGTATCCTTGAGAGCACCAAGAGTTTTCCTTAAGCTGTTCTGTGTACCCCCACCTGACATTCTCTGTCCAAATTCGACAAAAGGGTTGAAATGACCTCATTAGTATATTTACGAGCTCGCTTAATTATACACAGCCCAATTTACCATGTCTAGAACAATAAATTCAAGTGCAGATATCAATACACTGAAAATTTAAGGTCTAGTATGAAACATTACAGATCTAACCATAAGTAGTACTTAACTCAAAAATGAAAAGAACAAAACAAACTTTCACTTAAGGAAAGTAGTATAGCCGATAATGACCTATATGGTTTTATTCAGTTTAGATAATCTCACTGTCAACAAATACATCTATCTCGGCCTTAACCAATGGAGAACAAGCCTTGGTCAGAATCAAGGATTGAACTCCAACCACACAGCATAACACAACATGCCCAGTATATTCCCAATTAAATTGGAATTTATGGGTCAAATGTACGTAGCCTTACCCTTGTAATTATACAAATAGACTATTTTTCTTGCGGTCCAAGATGTATTGCGTCATTTGAAGTATTGAATTACAGCAAATTAACTAATAAAAGTACTGAAAATTTAATAAAGTCATTTTGATCTAGTCCATTATTAGCGCAAAATTAAAAGAATTGTCAATAATGACTATTTCATCTTCATTTCCAATGGACCTCACGATTGAACTCCAAATACAATCGAAATGGCTTCAATACTACTAAAATTTTGTAAACAATGCAAACCAAAGTAAAGAAATGAATGACAAGCTTCAGAATTCAAACCATTCAGCATCTTTAAATGAAAAAAATAACAATTCAGCCTAATGACACAAAACCCACAGATTTCAAAGATAATTGCGACCAATAATCATAACCGACACTCCTTCAGCCCAAAGATCTAGACAAAGATCAGACTGAACCACAAACACTCACCCTACCCAGCTCAATTTTCACCACCCCCAACGAAAGGAAAACATTGCAGTAATCATCTTCATAGACAGGATTGTGCCGAAGACAACACAGAAGTCTGACCTTCTGCCTTCAGACAAGAAATGGTTTGACAGCGAGAGAGATGGGTCAGGGGCCCTTTTCCTTTGCGGGTTGTTTATAAAAGAAGACAAAGAAGAAGAATAGTCCGCAGAAAGTATGTATGAATTCTTTCTTTCTGGTAAGCCGTCGGTGTCATTATTCTCACTATTTTATTGCATTTTGTGAACGCGATACAAATTATACATAAAGCAAAAACTTTCTACCCACATCAGAAAATGCTCTTTACCATAAACTATGAGAAAAGTACACTGCTGCAGTTTTTACTTGGCAATATAACTCCGAGATTCCGTTAACTTCTCCACTGTTATGGACCTTTCCTATTTATAATCTGAAGAAACTACCATTCTTTCCTGAAAAAATGGAAATTAAATTTTCACATGATAACTTTCTTTTTCACTTCCCCGATTATAATCAATCAGATTCTTTTATCAAAATCTGGATTTTGAGTTATTTGAAACCTGATGCAAAGAGCAACTGGATTACATTTGGATGACGCGAACGAGTAGTATCTCATTTTGTATGAAATTTGACTACTTTCGTATTTGGAAAACAACTTATTCTTTGAATTGGATAAATATAGTAGGAGGAAAACATAAAAAATCACCATTCAACAGCATGTGTTTATACAAGTGAAAATGAGAAATAGAAAAGACAGTTTGCTGTGCTACGAAGTTATTTTCATTTTCTATTATTCATTTCAAATTAGATTCCGTCTAGATGGGCAAGTAAGCACAAAAAAGGCACGGTGGCCACGGGTCAGTTGGGTCGATGACCCAGTGAGGGGTCATGCTTGAGTCTCGAAAATCTGCCAGGTTAGAAAAATTTCGATTCAATGGCCTGCTCTAAAAACAATTGTAATAAGAATTTGGGAGGGTTGCCCGTTGGGATTCCGGCGATTTTTGGTGGGTCAAATTAATTTTTTTCATTCATTCATTAATTAAAATAGAAAATAATATTAAAAAATCAAATTCTAATTAAAAATGTAAAAATAATAAAATAATATTTGGGGTTTTTTTATATAATAAAATTTTAACTAAAGAAAATTATTTTTTTATCTAATAAGGCTAAAAATGGAATTTGAGTATAATGAGAAAGTGATGCGGGTATTTATAAGAATTAAGGTTGAAGATTTTTTGCTTGCAAACAATGTGGGACAAACGGATATTCAATATTAATCATTTATCTTATATTTAGATTTATCTAAGCTGATTAGATCTTATCCGCTCATTTTTACATAACTACTAAAAGAAAATTGACAATATTTTTCAAGAACTCTAAAATCTTCAACCTAAATTCTAAAATCTAAAATCTAAAATTTAAACACTAAAATCTAAATTCAAATACCTAAACTCTAGCTAGGGGCCCCAGTCCTAAACCTTAAATCCTATAAAATTCTAAATTCTAGACCCTAAATTTTAAACCCTAAAACCTAAATTATAAATCTTAAACCTTAAACTTATATAGATATATAAACTTAGAAATTTTATATAAATTTTATATAAACTTATAAACTTTATATAAAACTAAAATATTTATATAAACCTAAAATCTTTACATAAACTTAAAATCTTTTATTAAACTTGTAAATTTATATAAATTATAAACCTATAAACTTTATAAAACTTATAAACTTAAATTCTATATATAACTTATAAACTTTATATAAACTTATAGGGATAGGAACCCCTCACATAATTTTTAACACAATTTTTAATACAAATTCATTAAAAGTCCACTTTTAGGGTATTTAGGGTTGACGATTCAGGTTTTAGGGTTAAAAAATTAAACCCTAAATACTAAATACTAAATTTTAAATTATAAATTCTTAAACCCTAAACTCAAAATCCTAAATATCTTAAACCCTAACTTTTAACCCTAAAAATCCTAAAAAAAACTAAAAATGCTAAATTCTAAATTTTAAACTCTAAAAACCTAAAACCTAAATATAGAAACCCTAAACCCCAAATCGTCAATCCTACATACCCTAAAGATGGACTTTTAAGGAAATTGTATTAAAAATTGTGTGATGGGATTCTTCCCCAAACTTATAAGCTTAATATAACTAAAAACTTTATATATCTTATAAACTTAAAATCTTTATATAACTTACAAATTTATATAAATTTTTAAAATTTATATAAATTATAAACTTATAAACTTTATACATACTTAAAATCTTATAACTAAATTTATAAACTTTATATAAACTTAAAATTTTTATATAACTTATAAACTTTATATACCTCCTACAGGTTGCCCTGGTGGTTCAGAAAGTCCCCATAACCTCTTTATATGCGGGAGTTTGTGGGTTCGACCCCCACCAGGAACACGAAGTAGGGGCCAGACTCCGGTTTGATGATTGTGGCTTGCCCGGTCAGCCGTTTGCCCGATCTACCCGAAAAGTCGTACGGGTAGGTCCCTGTGGACTAGTCGACAAATAGTGAGATACCATCGGTCATCCAAAAAAAACTTATAAACTTTATATAAATTTAAAAACTTTCTATAAACTTAAAATCTTTATATAAATTATAAAATTATACAAACTTGTAAACTGTATAAAACATATATAAATTTCCCAAATTTTTAAACTTTATATAAGTTATAAATACTTTATAAATTTTATTAAATAAAATTTGTAAAATTATAAAATTTATATATATATTTCTAAATTTTATAAGTAACTTTTAAATTTTATAACTTTTTTAATTAATTTAAAATTTTGTATATATAAAATTTATGTAACTTATAAACTAAACTTAATTATAAACCTAACACTAATAATTTTTATACAAAAATATTTTAATTAATTATTTTTGTTGCATCAGAAAAAATAAAAAAAAATTTAAAAGAAAATTTGAAAATTTAATGCGACCTCGGAGGTTCAACCGTGTCGGAATCGTATCAGAACTGGCAAAAAATCGGAGGTCAGCATGGAGGACCAACCGTGACACGAAGGGCCGGGCTGGTTAACCGACCCTGAAAGGGTTCGGGTCCGGTTCCAAATTTTCTAGACCTTGACCTCGGGTCATGGGTGGGCCAGGCAGCACGACCTGACCATCTCTACATCTAACTCTATTATTTTTGTCATTATTTTATCATCATTATCATTTTGTGGATAATTCCAAACCAAACAAACCCAGTAAATTTCGGCCATAGGCAGGGTTTGAGGAGGATGAGATATACACAGTCATGCCCCTATCCCAAAAGAGATAAAAAGATTATTTCCGCAGAGACCTCCTCGATAATTCCAGTTCGTTTCAATCCAACAAAAGCACATTATTATTTATATGCATGCTAGAATTACAATTCCTGAATTCCTTTCCTTAATCTTAGTTCACTAGCAGAAATTGAAAACCCCACACTGATCCTCATTCAATAAATTCTGGTCCTCCTAGCAAATGATATCTTAAATTCCTACCCTACCTCAGAAGGGTAGCTCAAATTGAAAACCCCACACTGATCCTCATTCAATAAATTCTCAATCTCCGTGCTCTGCTCCTTTCTTGATTTATGCATTATGATTATATTTTATAAATATGTTTGTTTATCTTATGGTTTTTCTCGCAATTCCAACTTCACCCAATATTGTGGGAAGTCAGCGAAAGAGTGCAAAGAACCAAAGCGTTTCTGGACTACGAAAGAAGAAGTGTCATGCATTGCTATTGCCAGAGAGCCATGATGTTTCCATATAGAAGTCACCATTAATATCTTCGACTCAAGTGAGTGCAAGTTCTAAGAAGAGAAAGTCTTCATGTGGATTTTGTTAATGATACATACCAGCATCAAGAGTAAGTCTCACCTCTTAATAAACTTTGTGAAGCATTAAAGCCGGTTAGGAGAACCACGAATGCAGCAAGGGTGATGGCTGCTTTGAAAAAGATCAAAGATTTATCAATCGAGCAACGCATGTAGCTTTGTGAAAAGTTAGTTCGAGACCCTTAATTGGATGAGGAGGATCAAGTCAATTATGCGACGAGGTTTGTTGCGAGAGGTGCTTGAATCAACCATAATAAAATGGAGCTAGTGAACACAAAAATGACTATTTAATTATTATTAATCCATCCCAACTAAATAATGTAGGACAATCCTCGGACTGTTCAGCTTATTTCGCTAGTGAACAACCCCCATCCCCAAGCATACTTGAGGTGAACAGGGATAATATGCAAAAAGATTTATTTTTTTCTGCAATCATCTAAAACCAGTAATTGAGAAAGTTAAGAATTGAGAGAAGATTTTGTGAATGAGTAGGATCTTCAATGATACGTGTACTCAAGAATTCTTGTATATATAGACTTTACATAGTATGAGTTACAATAGGAAACAAATCAACTTTCCTAGTTACACGGAATTACATTCCTAATTACACAGAATTACATTCCTAATTACATGGAATTACAACTAATCTACGGGATTTACTCCTGAATTTAGGGCTTTGATTGCTCAATGTTTGTTTCTGAGTTGTTGCCATCTTCTATGTTAACATGCCCCCTCAAGCGAATGGGAGGAGAAATGACCAAGAGCTTGGACCGTAGTAACTGAAATCGAGCAGTCCCAAGACTCTTAGTAAATATATCAGCAATCTGATACAGTTTCTTCTAAATCACCATTGAGAAACGCAGTTGAAACATCAAGTTGTTTGATCTGCCACTGAAAATGGACAGCCAGAGCAAAAAATAATCTTATTTTATCCATCTTAACAACTAGACTGAAGGTCTCGGAATAGTCAAGCCCATACTCCTGCTCAAATCCTCTGGCTACCAGGCGGGCTTTGTACCTATCAATTGAACCATCAGACTTCTGCTTGATTTTATAGACCCACTTACACCGAATTACATGTTGGTCAGGAGGGCGAGGACATAGGATCCATGTGTTGTTAGCGACTAATGCTTCGAACTCCTTCTGCATAGCAGAGACCCACTCTGGCGATGAAGCTGCTTGTAGATAAGTATCAGGTTCTCAGTCAGTATGAACGCTGACAAGGGCTCAAAATGGATGACGGGTAGCTGTATAGAAATGGTAGTCAGAAAATTGTTTGGGTCAAAGAGAACCAGTGCGAGAGCGAGTGACAATTGAAGAATCTTGTGGTAAATGAGGGAGGTTGTGTCCATGGTCTGTAGTTATAGATAGCTCAGGAAAGGGGATTGGATTTGATTGTGTATGGAGGGATCGGGTATCTCTTAATGATTGAGAGGATGAAGGTTCACTCGAGGGATCATCCATAATAGATTGAGATGCTGGTGGTGATTCAGGTGTTATGGGAAAAGGCGGTAGGTTTATTTGTGTAGTGGGTAGAGTGGTATCTAACAGAGGAGGGGTTAATCCTGCAGTGTTAGAGAAACAAGTATATGAGGGAATAAAAGTACTAATTAAAGTGGATGATGTACTTGAGTCTGTGGCAGCAACTGGAGGAGCACGAGTATGTGGCGGCTGATCCATCCGAGCCAGAAATGAAGTCTCATCAAACACAACATGGCGAGAAACATAGGTAGTTCCAAACATAGGATCAAAGCATTTATACCCAGTATGCTGAGAGCTATATATCCAATAAAGATGCATTTCGAACTTTTGAACATGAGTTTATGGGAGTTATAAGGGCGTAGAAGTGGATAACAGGCACACCCAAATAAACAAAATGATGAGTAGTCGGGCTTGGATCCATAAAGCTTCTCATATGGGCTAGAATTTTTGAGAACTGGAGTAGGGATTTGATTTATAATAAAAATGGTTGTAGAGCATGCCTCAACCCAGTATTTGGTGGATAGTTTAGATTGGGCAAGTAGGGTGAGTCCCATTTGTACAATATGACGGTGTTTTCTCTCTGCTAGCCCATTCTGCTGAGAAGTATGAGGACATGACAATCAATGAAGGATTCCCGTTTTATTCAAGAATAGTTTGAATTGACTCGAACAATATTCACCCCCTCCGTCGATTTGAAAGAGCTTAATTTTGTAGGGAAATTGATTCTCAACCATGGCTTTAAAGGTTACAAATGTTTCAAATACATCGGATTTAGCTTTAAGTGGATATAGCCAGGTAAATCAGGCAAAATCATCCACAAAAATGACATAGTAACGAAAACCATGAACTGAAGTAATAGAGGTAGACCACACATCTGAATGAACAAGTTCCAAAGGAAAACGTTGTAGTTCGACTGGAAGCAGTAAATGGTAATTGTTTACTCTTACCAAGTTGACATGACTCACAAACAAAGTCTGACTCAAGTTTCCCACTGATAGATAAGTTAGAATGATGAATAACAAAACGAACAGTACTAAGAGATGAAAGTTCAAGACGGGAATGCCAAATAGAGAATGTGGGTGCAATACTAACGGTCCCAGCTAAGGCGCGT
>JAOWBN010000001.1:1481199-1491901 GCA_028565015.1 Pinguicula moranensis | reverse complement strand
TCAAAAATTCTTCTGATTGAAGCATGGAATCAAGCTCAGATAAGCAGGAAACAATATGTTTCTTGGCCAACTCCAGGACTTTGCCTTGAGGCCTCCTCATACAAGTTAGCACATGGTGGAAGTGCTGAGACCCACAGAAAAAAAAATTAAGTTTTAGTAGGAGAAGATTAAAGCCTTCAAATAAATAGAGTTTGATTATTACTGAAGTGGAGCAATGTTGCAATCACACAAGAAAAGCAACTATTCCATTGACGGTAAAAGGTTGAAAATAAAAGTAGTAAACAGAAACAAGACGATAAAACAGCATTTTGAGGAATTTGAACTCCAGCAGAGATTTGGTCTGTTTTTCCCTTTCCATGTTAGTCCAGTATCAAAGTGCAATATATTACCCATGGATGTTAAGTATTTCCTCGAAGTTGCTTACCCTGTGAGTTCAATTTCAGGGGTTTTTTAAGTACTAATTTCCATCTTTCGGCTCTTCCCGACCTTCATTACATGTATCAGGCACAGGTGGAAACTATAGTGAAGTTGGCCAAAGAGGAAGCTAAAGGTGGTACCATAACAATGCATTTTGAGCCATCAGTTATGTCGGAAATCTTAGCACGCATGTCTCACTAACTTGGCATGTCAAGTAGAGATGAATATCTTCTTATTACCATCATCATTTCTCTCGTAGGAGTTCGACAATGTCAAACAACACAAACAGATGGTGTAATAAATATCATAGTGATGAAATTGTCCAGCAGTCTGCTGCTTTAGGCTGTAGGCCCATCACACTTCCATCGCAGGACCCTTGTATCCCATTTGATTTCCAATTCAATTCACATTTGACAACCTTCACACATAGAGTTCCGCAGCAGTTAGCTGGTCAAAGTCATTTGTGACGCATGGTTTACTCATGTACCTTAGGTAGTTAGACCATTGTCAACCAGCATCACCCAGGCTCCAATCCGGAAGACGTGGTGGCAAAATTCATCCAAAATGGTGCCTTACCTTCGCATGCAGGATAACTAAGATAATATACTTTTACTATGATCTGGCAATTCTTTGATTAATAGGAGATTCTCTGCATTCAGCATATACGTACAATATTTTGAAGTGTCAAAAATTTCTTGCTAATTCAATAAAATGCCTGATAACCCAAGCTAATCAATGTATACTTCATGGTTTCCACTGGCCTTTTGGTAGAACCGTTTACGTTCTCTCATATAAGAATCACTTTTCTTCTATGACAGTAGATCTTTCTAGGAGAAAGAAAGAATGGGATGAGAGGTTGTGAGCTGCATGACCCTTGCAGCCATTTATTAGGGCTAGTGGTCCAAGAAAACATTCAAGCTTGAACAGATTAATATAATTGAGCACAGACAGAGAGGGAAAAAAAAGCATTCTGAAGAAAGACTAGTGAGACAAAATCCGCACAATACCATTTAAGCAATCAATACATATATTGTACCGACACATTGTTTGGTTGAAGCAAATGTTTGCAAGATAAGTTCAAAGATCATAAAAGATAAGACCTTACGAAAGCGTAAACGGCATAAAACAGCTTTGCAAAGCCCCTCTTCAAGATCAAGATTTGTTTGTAGTGGTTCTATATCTGCATAAAAATCACCAAAATAATCTTGAGACGAAAATGTAATAAAATAAAATAAAGAATCTAGTGTTGTGGCACCCTGTGCAACAAGCACCTACCTTTTTTTTAACTGAATTTTTATTAAATAAAAACATTGGTCTCTTTTGGTGAGAAACAAACCATGTACAAGTCTGCCACCCCATCTACGCCCCTTAGTCCTAAACAAAAGTCCACGCAGCTTGATATGCTAGGCTTATCTTTTTGCTAGGCCACCTGGTTGTTGGTACACGGTTGTGGCCAGCCACAAACGTCAACTTATTAGCAGCCTAGGTGGAAACATAGGCAAAATGTTTGTCTCATCTTATCAGCGGCCTCCTCAACAAAACTTATACCCAGTCATACAAGCAATGGGACCATGCTTAGGCACTAGGTGGCGTGCTGCTTAGCTATGTTTGTCTTACATCCTGATGCTGGGCAAACCCCATTCTCTGTGAGCAGAATACCCCTGATTTTCTATGGCAGGCTAGAGTGGAGTTCATAGGTTTGATTCTTCTCAGCTGCGCCTTGTTTAGCTAGAAAATCTTCTGCCGAGTTCCCCTCACTGTATTGATGGTTGACAACTACCCGTAGCCCCTCTTTTGCACTTGTAGTTTCTCCCAATAATCCCAAAGGTACCAAAGGGTACAAGCCTTCTTTTGGAGCTACCCTACCAAGAGCATGGAATCCATTTCAAGCAGTATGTCCCGCCAACCCTTCTGATTGCATATTTTCAGGCCAAGTGCTGCATCGCAATTCCGCTTCATTGTTCGTTCCCTGACCGAGGTGGCTTGAATAAGCAAAAAGGCACTCACCCCTTGCGTCTCTGATTAGGCCTCCACCCCCGGCGCTGCCTAGATTACCCCTGCAACTGCCTTCTGAATTGAGTTTGATACATCTTGATAGAGGTCTGATCTAGCGGACGATTTTCGGTGTTGCTTGTATTTTCCTTGTGACAATAATGTCTAAATTTGTCAAAATGTGTCTGTCCTCGGCACGCATCACAAAATTAAGGTTAGTCTGTTCGATGATAGTGCTCACGAGCAACCGCACCAGTCTCCACACCTCGTCTGGTGTTTGCTCCAGTGCTTCTTAGCGAGCTGCACCTCCAACACCACAGAAACCAGGCTATGACAGCAGGTAAGATGGAGCTTGTTAGACCTGTTAAACCTCTGCGGCGAACGATGGACATCCAATGTAACATTCTGCCTTCCATAAGTGATGCCCTTTTTGTCATACTTAGCCTTATAAAAATTTGCCCATAGGCTGTCCTCTACAATTAGCTTGTAACACATTTTCATACTCATGGCACATCAGAGATGCCCAAGCCTCCTTCGGTCGGTTGGTTTACACAAACCTTTCTAGTGGCACCAGTGGGCCTTCAGGTGGCCTTCCATCTGCCCCAGAAGATTGTGCCATAATTTCCTTATATCCTGTATCACACTCTTTGGGATTTCAGTGACCGCAACAATGTGTAGCGGGATGCTCATCAAGACATGTTTTATCATGATTACACGGCCCAGCTAATATAACATTTTGGCTTTCCAACCAAACATTTCTTTCGGATGCGGTCAAGTAGGGGCTCAAATAGTTGCTTCGTGACTCTGCCTGTGGTGAGAGGGGCTCCTAGGTAGGTAAAAGAGAAGGGGTCTTCAGGAAAACCAGTGATTCTTTGCATCCGGTGCACTCTACAAGAATCAATGTAGCTAGACAGGTTGATAGCAGATTTGGAGCAGTTTACCTCCTGGCCATACCATCCGTAGAAAAGATCCCATGCTCTTTTGATAGCTCTGATCAATTTGACATTGCCTTTGGAGAAAATAAAGATGTCGTCAGCAAACATTAAGTGAGATATCTGCAGAGCCCCAACAGGCAGACTGAATCTTTCAATATGACCAGCATGGAAATTTCTTATAAAAAGTCTAGAGAGGCAGTCCTGCATCAGGATAAATAGGTAGGGAGAGATGAGTTCCCCCTGTTTGAGACCCCTTGTGAAGGTAAAAAACCCGAGAGATATTCCCCTCATAGATACTGTAAACCACTGATCTTTGACACATTTGAGCAACAGATCTACAGAGGTGGAGGAGAAACCCTTGGCAATTAGTACGGCTTCCAGGAAAGGCAACTCACAATCAAAGTCCTTGGCCATGTCCAGCTTAATGACTGCATTTCCCCCTGCAGTTTTTTTTAATGCTCTAGACTAGCTCTTGTGCTAGGGAAATGCTTTCGAATATATTTCTTTGTGGCAGAAAGGCTACTTGTTCGTCTACCACCAATCTAGGCAATGCCCTACATAAACATCTTGCTAGAGCCTTTGAAATGATCTTGTATATTGTAGTGCAGATACTTATGGGCCGGAAGTTTTCAAAGCTAGTAGGGGGTTCATATTTGGTTATCAAAGCAATCTGATTAGCAACAAACATACGGGGGAGTGGAGAGCCTAGGAAAAACTCCCTTACTACAGCGATCAAGTTAGGGGAGGTGATGTCCCATGTTACCTTGAACAAATTAGACTCAAAGCCATCAGGGCCTGGTGAACTTGTTATAGGTATATCCCAAAGCGCAGCCTTGATTTCCTGCGGAGAGGGGATTGCACAGATCAACCTATTCTCTATGGTGGATAGTTTTTAATCAAAGAGATTTTCTAAATTACAGGGGATAACTTGATTGGGACTAGTCAGTTTATTCTCCATGAACACCACAGCTTTCTCATGAGTCTCTTTAATCCCTTGAAGTGTTCGTCCATCAAGCAAAACCATAGAGGATATTGTTGAATTGTTTTTCTGGATGCACATGATAGTGTGAAAAAGTTTAGTATTGCGGTGTCCCTCTTTGAACCATGCTTTCTTTGAAGCTTGTTCCTGGCGACTAAGCTCACGGTTCTCCCAAATTTTGAGCTCTGCCTAGGTGTGTATAAGTTCTTGATCAGTTTCTGTCGAGAAGTGATCCTATAACAGGAGTTCTAAAGCTTCCACTCTATTCTCCAAGTCAATGATGTGCTGATCAACGCGGCCAAAGGAAACCTTGTTCCAGCTTTTGAGGGCAACCCTAATTTTTTTAAGCTTTAACCCCAAGGATATTAGGCCAAGTCCCAATTGGTCTCAATCAAATGGCAAAATTCCCGGTTGGATGACCATATGTTGAGGTATTTGGGCTGGAGGATTCTCAAAACTCATAAGAATCGGTCTATGATCTGAAGATTTTCTATTTAGATAGGTGTAGCTGTTGTTTGGGTGCTCGGTTATGTATATTGTGTTTACTAGAACTCTGTCTAAATGAGCCCATAGTCTGTTTTGCCCCTGCAGCCATTTGTCCATGAAAAAATCGGCCCAGTTCTCCCAAGGACCAAGAGTCCACAGTCATGAATGCAGCTTGAAAATTCAGCCATAGATAGGGGCAGTCGGTTTACTCTCCTGGTACGCTCTAAAGTGGACCTCACCGCATTAAGATCACCAACTACCAGCCACAGAAGGTTGGTGGACTGCCTTAATTTCAACACTTCTCACAGATTCCTTCTCCTCACGTAGTCACATTTGCCATAGACAAAAGAAACTAGGAAACTTGATCCTCATTGTGCCACCTAGTCCGGGCCTGTTCGTGGGTAGCTACCACCTCAAACTTTTGTTCACTTCTCTAGAAGATCCATAGTTTACCATTAGCATCCCCATTTGAGGCATAGTGCGGCAGCTTGGTGGCGTAGCTTAGCCAGTTCATCCGGGATTCCGACATGAAAGGTTCAACGATGGCTACCAGGCTGATCGAATACAATCTTAACCACTGAATTAAGTGTTTCCTGGCCTTGAGAAGGCCTCTATTGTTCCAAAAAAGAAGATTGTTGGACATTAGGAAAAGGGAGGAACGGTAGGAAACCAACTTGTCCTTCTGCTAGTCTCTGGGTTGGTTAAGCACGGTAGAAATCCTTCGGTTTGCCCTTATTCCGACTAGACTTGTGCAATGCCTTGGGTGAACCACGGTAACCTTGACCCCTCCGGACGAGCTTTGAGCCGTAAAATTTAGAGTTCCTCTTCATCCCTAGCCCTTTTTCACTTCCTCATTTGAGGGAAGATCTATTTCTTGTTCCTTGTCTGTCAGATCCCAGAACTTGAAGCTCAAGGCTGATGGCTCAATTGCCCTCCCCGGCAGGGAGTCTAAGGCTTGGTCTTCGTGTGTAACCGAAGCACCTTCCTCCATCTCGACAGCGGCTTCATTCCTGGCTTAGCCCCAATAGATTTGCTACGGGTCTTCCTTGCTATTCCGGGTACTGACGGTCCGACATTGGACAGCGAGCTGAGTTCTTGCCGCCCTGTCATAGTTTCCATGTTTTTCGTTGTACCCGATGTTAGTTATCCTTGCAGTAGCCCATTTTCCCCTTCAAATGCAACATGACCAACCTCCTCAACGTCCAGTTTTGAGATAATCCTCGCCTCTGGAATTTGCACGCCATAGGTGGAGTGAGAATTGCGTAGGTGGTCCCCCCGGATTTACCACTTTTCATCACATAAGTTTTTGTCACAGAAGAACCGATCCTGCTGCCACTGGCTTCATTCTGTTTGTCGTGCTGCGTCACCCGTAATCCCGTATGGGGTCTCTATCAGACCATTTCCTTGGGCAGGGGATGAGGGTGAGTAGGGGATCGCAACATCTTCTGTATACTCCATCTAAACCATAGGCAATTTGTTGTTGCCCTTGATTATGCAGATTTGAAGAGGCTGGTATGGGCCTGCAACTGTCCTCTGGTTGTCTCCCAGGGAGTGACCTAAAGTAGGCCATATGAGGGGGTCCAGTTCATTGGCGGCTACCGTCGCCGTTTCAGGTTGTCTCTTCATATGTCCTTTGTGCCAGAGGTTTGGGTCTTCCTTTATGTGAACTGCATAGGAATGCTCCTTGATAGAGAGAGTGAATTGGGGAAAAGCCATCCTCAATTCCTTCTTGCGCAACAGGATCTTGATCGAACAATAGTCTAGGATGTCTGCGTTTTGTTCTCCATCTTAAGTAGATGTCCGAAATCCGCTAGGAGTTCAGTGAAAAATCTTTCCGATCTGCAATCTATTAGGCTCTAGTGACAGGTAGCCACTTACCATTTGGTTGTGCAACTGCATAGGGACCAACAGCGAATATTTGTTATCCCAACTGTGTGCCAATTTTGGTTTTCCAATAGTAAAAGCTTGCATTCAGTCTCTGCTTCCATCTGAATAAGCACTTGTGCGTTTGTTGGCATAAGGCCGAGTCTAACCTTGGCTTGGTCCTAACTAATTGGAGAGCTTGTTCATGCGTGACACCAGACACCCCTCCAACAATTTTGTCTCTTTGTCCTTTGTTCGAGGGGGTAAAGGTGAAAGGGCGAGCATCTGGGATGTTCTTGTTAGTGCTTGCTTTACTTTGCCATATGCCCTCGTTTCGTGGCTTGGCCCCAGGGCCTGATTTTTTAAATTTAACCACGTTGGCGACCAACATGTCTCCAATTTTTAGGTTGTTAAAGGACTTCAGAGTTTTGCCAATGTTTTCTACTGATAGCAGACGAACAAATCCGAATATGTTACAGTTGAATTTCTTAGACCCACATAACTTGAAAGATATTGTCCTCTCTGGGCCAAAGCCCTCACGGGTTTGTTCTTGGGGCTGATATCCCCAAAAGGCTTCTATCAAGTTATGTTGGGTAAATCTATTTAAACTCCCTACATTTTCTCTTCTTCAACTTTGTGGGATGGAACTTCAACAGCTACCATTCTTATCCAGTTTTTTTGGTAATGTTAAGCTTCCCACGGCCCATACGTCAGAGAAGACGGGTTGCAGTTCCTTATCCGGCAGTTCGCCAAAAAGTTTGTAAAGAAAAAATATACCCCCTTTTCTTTAGCAGAGACAGGGTCTATCCACTGTTGTGACCCTGTGGTTTTATCATTTCCGGAGCCTGCAAAAGGTGCTCAGTGCCCATGAGGGGATCCAGAACCACCACGGTCACCGAACTTGCCAGAGCAGCGGTGTAGCCTGTTAAGGGTGGTTGGTGCGAAGAGGGATGGTTGGCTGGCGTCGATACGGACGTGGAAACCATGGCGGCGGGAGTCTGGGGGTAAGGGATAGGGGTTCCTCCCTGC
Organism: Pinguicula moranensis; assembly: GCA_028565015.1. Lineage (NCBI taxonomy): Eukaryota > Viridiplantae > Streptophyta > Magnoliopsida > Lamiales > Lentibulariaceae > Pinguicula > Pinguicula moranensis. The sequence goes on along the minus strand of JAOWBN010000001.1, from coordinate 1,484,200 downwards.
ATGCTCTGGGTGGCAACAGGCGTAGGTTGGGAAGGTAGTGGATGTCTCATCGCCGGTTAGGTTTGACGGTGAGATTTGGGAAGGAAGGTGGGAGAGGGAAAAAGTGTCGAAGGTGGGTGGGTGTGGGGTGCATAAGAGAGAAAAAAAGTTCTCTTTTCAAAAAGCACCTACCTAGTAACATGCATCATCAACTCATATATGTAAATCTTATAAGATGATATAAAGTTTTTATTAGAGAAAAAAAGCATGTCCATGTAAGGAAAACCACATGCAGTATGGCAAGAAAAAATGGAAAGTAAACACAAACCACATGGGTTTAGTTACAATGAGAAAACGATGGTTTGAAATAATCTGGTTCAACATATGCATGCCCTACGCCTCACATAAAAAGACAATTCAACTAGACCATTGTTGAAGTGATGACAGAGATTACAATACCATTGGCGCAACTTAGAGAAGTCCATTCATTATGAATAAATATCACATACAAAACAAAACCTCTCAATGGTAGCTCAAAGAAGAGAACACTAATTCAATGAAGATCTTATCTGTGCATGTACCTTCCACAACTCTCTTTTTGGACAAAGGCGATTTGCAAGCCTTTAGCTGGCGAGAAATTGTCTCTTCAACAGCATGTAAAATCGACAAGCATTTGTCATCCCCATCGACCTTTAATGGAAGACTATATGCCATTGCAAAAAGATCTTCTTCCTGCAAAACCAAGAAATTATAATGACATTCTCCTTGAAAGCCGTAAAGTAGAGTTGGGAAGACTTTTAGAGTATATAAAACTTATGTATTAAATTCCATAACCTGCAGAACAACCTATGGATTTCATTTTGTTTACAAATGAACCCAAAGCACATGAAGATTTTTAACAGTTTTTGGACAGTTCAAAATCTTTGAGAAAAACACTAATGAAAGAAGAAAACAAACCATAACTTGTATTTCAGTAACGCAAACAAACTATAATCATTATTTCAGTAATACATTTTTCTATGAAAACTCCATCTCCTTGAGGTAAAAAAATGAAATGTCCATTTCAGTACATTACATTCATTGGAAAGAATCTGGGATAGATGAGAAATAACAGCTGATGTTTCATTCATTTACTGTTCTGTACAAGCATCCTTGACAAAAAAAATGTAAGGAGAAAAGGGAAGGTTCATTGAAGTACTTTACTTCATTTATCCATTATCTGCACTTCTCCTATCTTTATTTCAGTAATACATTTTTCATTTACAGCTAAAAACAATTCATTAAATTTTTCAAAATGATCTCAATGATACTTGTGAAAACTCTATCTCCTTGAGGTAAAAATCGAAATATCCATTTAAGTACATTACATTCATTGGAAAGAATCTGAGATAGATGAAATATCAGCTGATTTTTCGTTCATTTACTGTTCTGTACAAACATCCTTGGTAAAAAAAAGTAAGGAAAAAAGGGAGGGTTCGTTGAAGTACTTTACTTCATTTGTCCGTATATCTGAAACAGATGAAACAACAGCATTGCAGGTGACTCGTATTCCTCTACAGAAAGAATGCAGCAGAGCATGAGATGATGTTCTTGCAGGCCTCAAAAGGTAGATACAAGAGAAGACAGTTTGAGCTAATGAGCCTCCTTTATGCCATGTCGCCTGCATAATGTGGAAAAAGAAACAGGTAGTTGGTATTTCTCCGTTCCTAACATGCTATTTATGATGTTAGTGGATCTGTCTTACCTCACAAGCTAAAAGATGATCCACTATATCAATGACACGTTGAACATCAGTTGTTCTATTCAAACTCAATGGAACAGGAGCAGCACCATTTTCAATGGCTTCATCAACAGAATAATATGTAGAAACAATACCTGAATCCATCTTTGGGTCCATTATCTATTTAAGACAGATCCATAACATAAGAAAACATACAAGAACTAATGAAGAAAAAATCTACTAAAGAATATATACATTCCTAAGATATTCCAGCAAGTCCTGCTTTCATATATAAGAAAAAAAATAAGTTTAAACAATTAATTTGACAGATATATTCAAAAAAAAAAAAATCAACAGACAAATTGAACTGCATGGAAGCTAGGTTACGTTTTCAGATTTGAAATCAGAAATGTGATCTGTTGGATATATTTTAGTACATCATCTATAAAAGAGATATCACCCCTCCTCAAAGGTAAATGCAACTTCAGAATCTCAGTAAGCTAATAGTGTTAGCTTTAACTTTCCAGAAAAGTAAGGCCATGATCACATGCTACCCTCCTCCAAAGCCCGCTTTTGCTGACTAGAATGGTCTAAAAAAAGAAACCAAAGAAATTGCATAGATAGATATTCTAATGTCTATCAATCTGTTTCATCATTCTTTTCTTTCCTTACGCATTCTCACAAAGACCCACAATATTGGATGCTTATTTCAACTTCACCCATTGATTGATATCTTTTCCTCAATCACTAGAGTTTTAGCTAGTTTTAATCATATTATTTAGACCCAAAAGCTATATTAAATTCAGAGTCTCTCTTTGATAGGAAAGCAGCATTACCTCTAATGCAGACATGGCAGCAAAAAGGTTAAAGTTCTCTCCAGTTATGAGCTCATCGCTTCGGAGATCTGCAGGACAATTTATCAAAAGCAACAACTTAGACTATTTTTGCTGTATTTCTGCAAGAACTGCAGTAAGGAAAATATTAGAGCAACCACAGATCCAAAAAATGCATAGAATGACTAGTGTGGAAGAAAAACTGTAACAGCATTTTCTCACCCAAATATTTGATGTTGGATATGTTCCTATTCTTTGCACACAATACCTCACTGCTTAAAAATTGGAACTGATAAGTAATTGATTATCTCAAAAGTCAATGAAGTTCTTATAAGAATTAAAAAAGTTTTTAACAAGCATCAAGGTTTGTGCAGTCAGCGATGAAATATCTAATGAAAAGAAATATAAACTTTTGAGAGGAAAGTACCAAGAAAGGACCTTACCAAATTTCATGCGCAGAAGAAAGTTG
>JAOWBN010000001.1:1455700-1468160 GCA_028565015.1 Pinguicula moranensis | reverse complement strand
CCTTATATATACATATAAGTAATAGCGATGTGAAATTTGAAGATCGATCGTTCTTTCTGTAAATTGTCTACAAGAATTCTGCTTTGTTTTTCTTGAATCTTTCACTATCTGCACATATTTCTGGATTGTACTTCATATTTATTTCCAGATTCTGATGCTCTCCTCTATACATATACAATTATGGCCCATCTATCCGATCTTACACATAAAAATCTAGGTAAATATCTCTTAGAATAGAACATTGAAAAGTTATGGGTCAAAGTTGCATATGGCCCCAAACAAGAACGTCAATCCATCGCGTCCTCACCTCAACCTCCAGTGCAGCAAGCTCCGCCACCGCCGCTTTCTCAGGCCATCCGGAACTATGTGGCGAAGCCCCTCCAAGCTTCGCTTAAGCATTTACTTCCCTCGCTAAAGCCCCAACACATCAGTAGTCCCATCACCCTATATCCGCACTCTCTATCCCTCAGTCTCTCGTCTTTATTCACATGGCTCTCATCTCCGGGAAACTCCACTTTCCGACACACCATCCACTCTTATTGTACGATGATCCACTACCTTTGTACCCACGAAAGCGAAAAATTTATTGGAAATTCTGGTTTCGTGGAAAGGGTAAAGATTCGGCTTCTGTTGTTTTTGAGGCAATTTTCGAAACCAAAGGTGCCTAAAGATCTAGCATTTATCCTTTCTCCGGACTGATGATAGCTTATCTGGAATCAAGGCTTGTTCTTGATGCGATTAATGCTTTAGGTTGACTAGGAAGCATAATTTCCGCGTTTCGCTTGATACTTGTAAAAAGGTGCTTGAACATTTGATGAATTTGAAATCGTTCAAGTTGGTTTGGGGGTTCTATCAGGAGGTTTTGGAACAAGGGTATCCCCCAATTTTGGTTTTTTTCAACATTTTAATGCTTAAGTTTTGCAAAGCAGAGGAAATGAGACTTGCCAACCAGTTTTTTATGCTATCCGAAAATGAGGTTTAAGTTCTGGTGTTGTTAGTTTCAATACTTTGATGGTTATGTTAAACTGCGTGATTTGGAAGAAGCATTTAGTTTGAAGAGAGACATGGAGGCAAATGGTGTTCAGCCTGATGTTTATACGTACAGTGTTCTCATCGGCGGGCCCTGTAAAGAAGGAGAGATGGATGCTGCGGATGAATCATTCAATGAAATGCTTGACAAAGGATTGCCTCCGAATGATGTTAGTTTCACTACATTGATCGATGGCCATTGCAAGGTTGGGAAGGTTGATTTGGCCATGGAATTATATACACAAATGCTGTTGCAAGGGTTGGTTCCTGATCTGATAACCTACAATACACTGATAAATGTTTTGTAAGAAGGGTGATTTGAAGAAAGCAAGAGATCTTGTGTTGAGATGAATAGGAAGGAGTTGAAGCCCGATAAAATCACATACTCTACCTTTATAGATGGCTGTTGTAAGGAGGGAGATCTGGAGCCTGCTTTTGAGATTAGAGGCATGATGATCAAAGCAGGCATTGCGCTTGATAATGTGGCGTATACGACCCTTATTTCGGGTTTGTGTCAAGAAGGGCGAGCAGTTGAAGCAGAGAAAACGCTGAGGGAAATGTGGAGGTCGGGCCTGAAACCTGACGAACATATACAATGATCATCAATGATTGTGTAAGCATGGGGATATAAAGATGGCGTCCAAGTTGCTCAGGGAGATGGACATGTGCCAAACATCGTCAATTACAATGTTACTCATGAACGGTTATTGGAAGCAGGGGCAGATGAAAAATGCAACTATGCTCCTCAATGCAATGCTGAATGTTGGGGTAGTTCCGGACGATATCACGTATAATATCCTTCTAGAAGAACACTGTAAGTACGGAAACCAGGAAGATGCTTCTAAACTTCGTGGTGCGAAAGGGCTCGTTCTTGACCATGCCTCATAAGTCATACACTTCGATAATCAGCAGCTTAAGTGAAGCATCAAGATTCTACCAGAAGTTTAGCCAAGACGACAAATTTTAGCAGGCAATTATCCCCTGTTTGCTTGTATATCAGCAGTATAAACGTAATACCAGAAGGGAGGAAGATGTCACGTTCGCAAAGTAGAGTACTGCTTTTGTTGTTGCTATTTAGGATATATTGCTGATAAACATGTGGTGCCATGATATTGCTGTCGAGCAATCTCACATTGAAATGAAAAGCATCAGCTTGATCAACATACAGAAAACGTCATCAAGTCGAAAGCTTGTAGCTATTGCGTACTAAATTTCCTCTCGTCAGCCACTGCCTGGTATCTTGTCCTTTATCGCCAAATCTTGCTGTCTTGTCATGTAACTTGGAAGAGTTGAAGAACCTACCTGGTTGTAATTTGTATTACTGAAAAGAAACACTCCTGCTGTTAATACTCGGATGTTGTTCTTAAATATCTTGTCCCTTTCAAACGTGTTCAACAAGACTTGGCTTTCGAAACTTGCGTGTGAAGCAGCCGTTTAGGATTTTTTCTGTACAAACTATTATAATGACAGTTGAGGAAAACGAAGCGAGTGTCTGATAAAGAACCATTACATTGGGATCAATAAAACTTGAATGGCGATGAATATGAGCAATAAAGGACCCTGAAAAGGAGTGCCTCTGACTTTCTCATGGAGGAGTTAAGAAATAATGAATCCAGCTAAGTTCTCCACTGTAGCACGACAAAGAAAGTTCAATTTGAAGGATGAAGGATGGAACTGAAAGTGACTTTTTGGCCGTCTTTCATGACCATAACTGGGTAGGAAAACAAACATTCATGACTTAACCAGGAATCCATTATTGTATCAATTGAACCCATGTATCTGTATTCTGTCCGTCCTGGTCCTGGAGAAGGGTAGCCAACCAACCTCTTCATTAGTTCACTGGAAACGAAGGACAAGAGTTCAATGAGAGTGAATCTCCATTAAATTTTTGATTGTTTGTACTAATGAATGAAAGATTTAAAATCATCAACAATCTTTTGCTACAGTGACAGCTCTTTTCTCCCTTTTCACCGTCAAACCAAGTTTCCAAAATTGCACTAGGTATCTGAAAATCGCCAACGGGATTTATTTGACATTCTCAGTCGAACACGCGTCACGTGGATTAAAGCAGGATGGGGCTAAAACCATGTTGATTGGTCGTCATAATTATTACTGGGTATCATTGCAAAAGAGTAGCGAAAATTCGTACAAAATTCTCTTGGACAAGTTTTCGTAGATAATGTACAAATGTCAAATACAGTACAATACAACACAACTAACACTACGCTAACTACCATACCAATTACCATTCACGTGTTACAATTCGCTTCCCCGAACCCGACCCGTTTCCCTTTCAAATCGAATTCGACCCAGATATTTTGCTGATGGAAATTGCCGATGATATTACTCGCCACGCCGAGGGCTTCCGACCGTCCGATGCCCACGCAATGGACACCGCCGCTGTCCACCTCGTCCAGATTCCTCTCCTTGTTGATCGAAATCTCGACTCCGTTTTCGAACACGAACGCGATTTGTCCGATTAATTGCCCAATCTCCATGGGATTCCCGTCGAAGCACATGTCCAGTGAACCTCCATAGACATAGCCTTTCTTCAATTTCGGGCCGGCTAGCTTTACCACTTCTTCCCTCACCTTGTTGTAGGCGGAGTCAACCAGGAAAGTATACTGCGTGCCGGAGTCTATCATCGTCTGGCCGGAGCCGCCGGCGTCTGGAAGGAACGCCGCCGCGGATATGTTTAGTTTCTTCCCGCCGACTCTGATTCCGGCGAGTCCGACGGTGTAGGCGAGCGGGTCGAGATTGGGCATGTGTTGACTTTGAGGGAAAGTCAACAGATTCGTGTATTTGAATGTGCGCGAATTGGGATTCGGGCCGAGGAAAAATGTGCCAGTTGGATTTGTCCTGTCACGCGGCTGTCTGAGTGGGACGCAGTAGGAAAATTTCGGGACCTTGGCTTGGGACACAAACGACAGCCGGCCGAGATTCATTCCCAAAATGCCCTCGGCCTCGCCGGAGTCCGTTGCGCATCCGAGGATTAAGGGAGGGGTAATTCGGGAAGGGGAGAATGTGAATTTTTCCCTGACGAGATTGCCCTCGGCGAGAGTCCCGTCGGCGTAGAAGTAGGAATAGTGGCACAGGCGGTTCTGGTCGCACGTGGTCGGCAGGGTAAAATCGGGAATTCGTGGCTTGCAGAGTGGGTGGCTGCAGGGGAGGACGGAAAAAGAAGATGACAGAGAAGGATCAAAGGACGATGCCGGAGGCGGAGGCCTCTGCGGCGATTTCCGGTGGCATTGAATCCAAGACAGCTGGCTCCCCGTGTCCAGCACCATCTGCTGCGTCTGTGGCGGCGTCCCGATGGGCAGTGACACGATCAGAGCCATCGAATATTTAAACGAGGAGTGGTAGCTGAAAGGCGGAGATGCCGCCCCCGCCGCCCCATTATAAGCCAGTGACCGGAGTTGTGTCGCTTTTGAATCAGAGCCTTTCAATAGAGGAGCAGCCGTGAGATTGAATGACATAGGAATCTGTTTTTCTTGAAGGGTCATCTGGAAAGATGCGATGAACATCGGCAAGAGAAGTAAGAACACATAATTGCAGGAATTCATGGCGATTTCACTGTAGAGAGAGTGTGATGGGGTTTTGAGGGGTTGAGTGGGGGCTGGTCGTCTTTGTCTTGGTATTTATAGCCGTTTTGACTGAGTGAAAACTCTTTGGCGTTGGGCGGTGGGGGCCCAGAAGAGTGTGGTCGGCTTTGACGCGTTTTCCTGTTCTCTCCTTTTGTTATCTCTTTAGCAGTGAGTGGTTGAATAGGTGCTCTGCCTATCTAATAATCGATACTTAGCTGCGTACTTTGCTTTCACTACAGAGTCCAGTTGTGTTAAGTTGTACCTAATGAATAGGCAAGGCAAGGCAAGGCAAGAATCCAACCTTCTCTTCTCTGTGAATTGACAGGACTCGAACCTTTCTCAATCGGGTCCGTGCGGGCTTGGTATTATTTGGTTGGTTGCTTTTCCTTTTAAATACCAGGAGCCACTTGGACGAAGACAGAAGACCAACATTGGTGGTGGTTTTTTCTCCCTATTTTCAAATTCAGTGGTGGGGGGTGAATCCGTGAAGCAAGTTTATATCATTTTATGTTTTTTGTAAAGAAATGAATGGATTATCCTAAAGTTTATTGACATCTCTTACGTGGAAGGATACCGAGGGAGGTTACAGAATAGTCATATTTGCTCTGCTAATGGATCATTTGTTCAATTAAAAAATAAAAATAGTTTATGTGAAGTTGTTTCAACCATTTTTTAAATGATTTTTTTTTTCTTTCCATAAATACTTTCCAGATTCCAAATAAGTGACTTTTACTGTTTTCTCTACAGTGAACGCATTAGGATCTTGATTGAGTCGGTATGGGTTGGTTATCTGGCTTCTTTTGGTCGGCCCTTCTCCTCTTATTTACAAGAGCATCTCCCATCCCGTTCAACGCGCACGCGCCTGGCACGCTCACCATAAACTCGGTATGGGTTGGTTATCTTTTATCTGGCTTCTTTTTACAAATTGAAGTTGAAGATTATGAGTTTCCCCCGGCTGCTCGAGCCTCGAGTATGTTGATGAGTCACTTGTTTGGATAAATCACTCATCAAAACGACAGAATAGAGAAAAACGAAATCCCCAAACTTCGAACACTTGTACGGCTTCGTAGAGGAGGAAAATGGTTTTGAAGATTTTTTTTACAGGTGTCGTCTCTCTTCGACCTTCGTCATCATCGACAGAGTTAAAAAGCTTTATTGCACAACGAAATGTATTTTTTCTATAAAGCACACTTGTCCCAACCAACCATGGACCTCTTCACCTCTTTTCGTGCTATGTTCAATGTTTGAATTATCAACTTGGGTATAATTTTTTTATAGTTGTCCACCGAATTCATGGATGGGTCCTGTGTAAGCCATGGGGACAAGATGTCGCAAAGGAACCAACGGAATATAGATATAGGAGTTGGTGTGTGCGCCAACAAGATCCATGTGTCTGTGTTATGCAGCGTTACAAAGCTTTTGTATTTGTAAAGTGCACTCACTCCAACAGTCTCTGGGTGGAGATCACTAAACAATAAACACTGCACAAAATCAACTAACTGTTTAACCATCCAGTTAAATCCGGATTGAGATTAGTTTAGTTGTTGTACAAACTTTGAAGTCTCCATCTTTGATTAAGATTGTTGTGTTAGATCCGATAATGATGTGACTTTGAAATGCAAGCTTACCAGCACCGGGCATTTGGGTGTATCATGTATAAGAAGTCCATATCACCCAAGCCGTGCATAATGATTAATTAAGTTGCAGCAGTCTTTGACGAAGTTCAAGCTTATCCATATTATAGAAATTTGCTAATTGAGGTCCTGAATCAACTCCTCACCATGTCGGCTGACTCTGCAGCAGCTTCTTGATAAAAAACAAACAAACAAACATTAATCCTGTTAAAATTCCCGTGAATCTTTCAGGTTACTCGCTTCTTCTAAGTTCTCTAACCACTGCTTAACTGTCGTCTATCAGATATCCAGTCAGAATTTTTTTCTTTTCTGATTAGTACTGGAATACAGTCAGTCTTTTCTGTTAGAGGTGTTTTGTGATGGAAGAACAAGCAAGAAACCTGATTCCTCTCCCTTCCATCGACCATGTTGAATGAAGTCTCAATGAAACTGTTGATTTTCACAACAAGGAAACAGTGCCAGTTTAGTTTAAGTTACATAGGCAAAATGCCACAGGCTATAAGCTATCTGCCATTTATGAGCACAAATACTATGGCAGTGGATGGAGAGGTACATCTCTGTCCATTGTTCTTTCCCCCCCAACAACAAACATGCAAAAATAATCACACCAAGAAAAGTAAATCGGTACCTTAGTTGACGTATAGGAACTCGCTTATTCCTTCTTCGACAATAACGCACTGCACTGAGCCATGATCTTTGACGCCCTAGTTATTGAATCGGTCATATAGAAGTTCTGAATAACGGGTTCAAAAGGAGACTCATTGAGCTTCTCCTTGACCTCAGGTCTCAATGTGGAAGTTGAAAACGTCGCAGGCTCTCTCTCGTCAACTTGCAAAAGGTTGGGTGCCACAGTACTGATTCGAGATCTAATTGAACCAAGAGTGTCGTAAGGCAGCTTAAATCCGGCTACTTCTGATAATGCTCGAATTATTTTCCAGTCGTCACGGGAATCACCGACCGTGGGCACAGCCGGTACAGTAGTTTGAGCATACCCCTCGGTATTTGCATACGTGCCTTCTTTCTCGGTGAATGCTGATGCTGGTAAAATCACATTCGCACGATACACAGCCCGGTCACCATGATGGCCTTGGTAAACAACAAATGCGTCATCCAGGAGATTGTCCAAGTTCTCATCATCAGCACCCATCAGATAAACGAACCTGGCAGATTCAATAGCTTTTTCGGATTCCGGCACAAGTCCAAGGTCCAAAGCAGCAGCTTGAGCAGCATTAAGCAGCAACGTATTGAGACCATTCCAATCAGGTCTAACCGCATTTACATTCTTCGCAATTTTCTCAACAACTGAGAGAATTGCATCCTTATCGTTTCGTCCAAATATACCCGCACCAACTATTATGGCAGGGTTCTTGGCATTTGATAGAGCAGAAGAAAATGGATGGCGCCCCTCAGCAAGTTCTGTTAGCGTTTTGGGGCCTGTGCCTAGATGTTCGTGATCGTAGTTCAAATCAGCTGGAGGGCCTATATAACCAACCTTAGCATTAGTTGCTCGAACTGTTTTCCTAATTCTCGCATTCACCATTGCAGCTTCTAATCTTGGCTGAAAGTTGAGAGCAGTCGGTCAGTTCCGGCACACAAAAGAGTGAAAAAGGAAAGAATTCCACCATGCTAACAAATATTCATCCATGATAAATTGATTTTGCTAATTAGGGACCATATTTATCCTTTGCCATTTTTTGAGTTGATAATCATGTGCCAACACGTGCATACTGTGGATGCTGCTAGCGTCAATGTTATGAACTAGCGAACTTCGTGCTGGGAATGTAAACCATGTGATATGAAAGCAAGAAGTAATAGCATTATAAGCCATGAGACACAAAGGTGAAAAACTTAAGATTGTCTGCGCCGCTTAATGTCTGAAAGGTTTCAACATAATTCAAAGTCATCAGTACCACTGAGAGAGATAATTACCTGTGTGCCGACTAAAAGAAATATGTCAGCCTTCTCCAATCCAGCTATGCTAGTGTTCATAATATATCCAGAACGCAGGTCAGCATTTGGGTTTGTTCCATTGCCTTCACACCAAATGTTATTTGACCCCATCCGATTTAGGAAGTCCTTAAGTGCAATCATAGATTCAGCATCCGACAGCTTACCAGCAACCCCAACTATTTCCTGTGGTCTAACCTTGAGAATGACATCTGCAACTACTGTAAGTGCATCACGCCAACTAACGGCCTTAAAGCGTCCATCAGCTCCTCGAATCATGGGATCATTCAGCCTTTGCCTCTTCAGACCATCATAGAAGAAACGTGTCTTGTCTGATATCCACTCTTCATTGATATCCTGCAGAAAGGCACCCGTTCATATATAAACTTATGTTTTGGGAAAACAAGAGACTCGAAATCCAAGTATAAATCCTCTACTGCTAATAACATAAGAGCATTAGTTAGCCATACAAATAGATGCATAAAACAATCTACACATTGGAAGCCTGATGCATGACGTCCCAAAGAAAATACAGGCAGAAGAAAAGAAACAATAATAAATTTTCAAAAAGTAATAAAAAATTGGCAAAAAGAGGCTTTTACCTCATTCAATCGAGGCACAACTCGCATGACTTCAGGGCCTCTACTATCAATTCGAATATTGGAACCAACAGCATCTGTGACATCAATGCTCTCAGTTCCCTTCAGCTCCCAGTTACGGGCTTTAAAGGCAAAAGGTTTTGAGGTAAGAGCACCCACAGGACAAATATCTATCACATTCCCTGATAATTCACTGGTCATAAGTTTCTCAACATACGTTCCTATTTCTTCTCCACTTCCACGACCCAACATCCCAAGATCCTGAACACCAGCTATTTCTGTCGCAAACCTCACACACCTATTTGGTAGTCATGGCCCATATCAAAGCATGGTTCAAGGGAAATATACATTGGATCCAATCAAATAACTTTTGTTTGTGCTTTCAGAAAATAGATACTTCTGCCTTCACAAACAAAATTTATCTGCTTACAGACCAGCAGGTAGGAGAAGCAAAAAGAAAAATGCTCAAGTTAAAAAGTTAGAGAACCATTGATGGATTAGATTATAAAAAAGTATATTTCAAAACTTTACATCGGGTACACATGAATCAAGATGTGTCAAGTAGCCCATGAAGAAAGGTATCAACCACTGTCAGGCATCATTAACCTCACATAAAGAGTTCAAAAAAGCATTTCCCTAGCAAAATTGCTGATCAGACCAGTCTCCCGAAATTTATGAAATCCCTTCAGCTGAGAACTATGTCTTAAGCTTGGTTTAAATAATGAATCACAGTAACAAAATTTTATAATTTTGTAGTGCTTGTAATATGAACTCATATATGCCTCCCCAGCCCAAAAACACACTTTAACTGAAAGATAAATTGCTTTGTACCTTGTGCACTGAATACAACGAGTCATCACAGTCTTGACCAATGGGCCAAGGTTCTTATCAACAACAGATCTCTTCACTTCGGTGAAACGGCCACGATCAGAGCCAAAAGCCATTGACTGATCTTGGAGATCACACTCTCCACCCTGATCACAAATTGGGCAATCCAACGGATGATTCATCAAGAGAAATTCCATGACCCCTTCTCTTGCCTTCTTGGCGAGAGGTGTGTCGGTCTTGATCTTCATTCCTATTACAGATACCGAAATCTGAACATTAAACGAAAAAGTAGCCGCCAAGATCAAACCAAAATTGAGTGAGGAAAAAGAAAAACATCAAGGTCACTCTACACTGACTGACTGACATTGCAGAGACCCTAAGCATTATTTCCATCCCTCACAGCAGACAAAAATAATTTCTTAAGGGCTACGGAACACTTGATAGCTTTTATCTGAAACACCAAAACATGTACATTCCGAAAAAAGGAGTGCCACAACGTCTGAAGAAAAAAATTCAGTCCATAAAGATCAAAGTGCTGAACTCGACCGGTGAGTAAAGCTTGCATTTCCAAATTCACATCATAAAGCATTGACCTTGACAGTTTAAACAAGATTAAGCGTCACCGGAAAAGCAAAGTTCTGCATAGCAAACGTAAATTGCTTGTTCTTTATCAACCCAAAGATGTCTACGGTACCAATATCATCACAGTTCATGTGCATACCGGGGAGAGCTGGCATCGCGCAGGATGCAACCGGCTTAGGCGATTTCTCAACTTCAACAAGGCACATGCGGCAATTTCCGGCGATAGACAGGCGACTATGATAGCAAAACCTAGGGATATCAACTCCAGCGATCTCACAGGCCTGAAACACCGTCATTCCCTTAGGGATTTTAACAGGGTACCCGTCAACGAACACCTCTATTACATCATCTGGGTTGGGGAAATGGACCCTGGCGCCAGCCACAGGTGTCCTCTTGGGAAGATCTGTCTCGGCCTGGACCTCAGTAGCAGCTGCCTCAGCGTTGTGAAGCTCCGTAGTGGAGACGATGGTGCGTCGGAGGAGGTAAGAGGGTTTGGCGACGGCAAGCCGCCCTGATCGGAATAGGCTCCGAGAAGCGAGTTGTCCCAACACCATTCTCGGTCGTTCCCAATATCAAAGTTCTGAATGATAGGTAACACGAGGTCCTTAGTTTGGTGAGCGCCGAGCGGTCTGTGATTGGAATTTGCGCTTGTGTCCTCCACAGTTTCACTTTCCCCAATCGCCGGGCTACGCGTACGGGGAGTCGGTTTAACTGATATGCCAGTTTATTTTTAATGGGCCTTCCAGTAGGTCAATACTAATGGATTAAAGTTCAGACTATGCCCAGATCTAATTGATAGCCCGTTTAAGTTCAGAAATACAAACTTGGATAGTTGAGAAAAACGTGCAAGGGGAATATCTGGACTGTACCTCAAAAAAATTGATTTTATTTTATTTTATTTTATTTCTTTTTTTTTAAAATTATTTCAATATCCATGTTACTTATTTTTTTTTATATTTTTAATAATAATTTTTTGAATAAAAAAATATATAAAAATAATATCAATCTTAAAATAAACTTTTTTTTCCTTATTTTCTTCCAAAAGAAGATGAGCAAAATAGTAGAACTGAAAAATGATATAGTCAGGGCGGACGGAAGGGGGCAAGGCCGGGCTCCACCCCCATATCCCACTCACCTCCACTTCCCAAAATTGTATGTTTTCCGCCTCAAATGAGCAAGCAACAGGTTTGGTTCGTCGATGAGTGTGGATTTGTTTGATTACATATAATAAATATGGAATCTTCCTCCCAAGTTTTGGAGTTAAAATTTTTCAGAGGCCTTTATTTTGTTCTGGGTCAATATTTTTCTATTTATGCTAAATTCATATTATACTTTCATCATCGGTAACTTATAAGCGAATAATATGTTTCATAAAAAAAATCACAGAATCGAGAAAGAAGTTTCTAGCTTTAATTTTAAAAAACTTGAATTTGTGGAAAAGAAGGCAAAAATAAATAAAAAATAATACTACGTGGCTTTTGCATGCCATGAATCCAAATTTGAATATTGATTTTGATTTTAACTTTATGCAATATATAGATGAGTTTGGAGCATTTATTGGATTAGAATTTTTTCTAAAAAATACTTTATTTTTACCACTAAAATTTTTTGTTATGTATTCCAAAAAAAAATTTAGCCCGCCCTAAACAAAATTTCTAGATCCGCCATTGAATAAAAAATAATAACCCTACATATTTAACACCAATTCCAATCGTCCGATGATCATTCTTATGAAATTCGTAAATATATCATTTCTCACTAGAACCAAATAGAATAAAAAAAATTAAAAGTACAGACCCTAAAACAACGTATATTTTAAAACAAGCAACAAATTATTTTTGCTTTACTGCAAGTGTTCTCTTGCACTACCGTTAATCCTGCTCTTATACAATACCAAATGAGTAGGGAACTGTGCTTAAAGCAACATATTTAGCAACTACACATTTAAATATCCTGTCCTGTTCCATCAACGATCACTACTTAGCAACTAAAGTGGACACCAAAATACGGTCATTCTGAAGGTTAACCGGAATCTGGATGATTCATCTTCCAAACGAGGCAATGCTAACATATTCTTCAACTTTGCAGCGACCGATTTTACTGTAGCCAACTTCAGTAGTTCCTTGGCATCCACGAGGATTTTAAAAAGCCACTTCTACAGTCTAGAGTTCAGAAGTATTACTTACTGAAAGAATGGTATAGCATCATCAGTCTTGCTTCACAGCCTTTGTAATGACAGTTCTAGCAATGATTATGA
>JAOWBN010000001.1:1418261-1428376 GCA_028565015.1 Pinguicula moranensis | reverse complement strand
TATAGGATCACGATGTATCTATATTAAATCGGATCATAATGCATTGCTAGATGCCGTTTATGATAGGTACCGATTTAAATATGGATCCTATCAGGTCGCTCTATCTGGCGAACTGAAAAATTAAAATAATTAATTATGTGAGACATAATTGGCGAATTTCATGGACGAGAATTAATTGAGTTCAGTGGGACTTGAATTCAATTAAATTGCAATTTAATTAAAATTAAATTTAATGAGATTAAATTCAAATTGGGCCCGAATTAAATTCGAGCCCAAAGCTATCTATGATTTTATTCCTCATTGGGCTGTGAGCCCAATAGAAGAATTAAGTTGCAATTAAAACCATTTGGGTTTGAAAGCCCAAATGATAAGAGATATATATCTCTTAGTGGTCGGATAAGTGAGTATTGGATAGAGACATAACGTCTTCTTCAACTCCATCTTCTCTATCGCAAAGTTTCTGGGAGAAACGCGACCAATCAATTCCGACTGTCTTTTTCCGCCGTGAGCTCGCCGTCCGGTCTAGCAGCCGCTTCAGTCACGCCGGGGAGTGCTCCGGGTAGAGACCTCCTACTTTGGTGATTTCGGGATTCTCATTTTGCACGGGTTTGAGATTTTGTTCGAGAATTTCGCACGGGTTTGTCGCCAAATCGTCGGAGTTGAGGTAAATACGGCTAACCCTTGACTCTAGAACATGGATTAAACATATTTGGAGCTCGATTTCACCTTAGTTCCGGATTTAAAAGTTTTCGAAAATTTTAGAAATCGAGCCCTTAGATCCTACAGCTACTTCCTCCAACCATGCAGAGATCCTTGCAATCATGAAGCAAGTCGTGAATGCATTTGGTTAAGAAACATAACCCAACATATTCATGTGTGGTTTGGAGACCAAGAAAGACATTCCAACTATTTTTTATGAAGACAATGCAACTTGCATTGCTCAACTGAAACAAGGTTTCATTAAAGGGGATAGGACGAAGCATATATCACCCAAATTTTTCTTTACACATGACCTTCAAGAAAAGGGTGATATAAATATTCAGCAAATTCGATCAAGTGACAATCTGGCAGATTTGTTTACAAAAGCACTACCAACTGCAATTTATGAAAAGCTGGTCAAAGGGATCGGCATGAGGAAACTCAAAGATATGTCCAACAGGGGGAGGTCATAAAATCATGCACTATTTTTCCTTCACTATAATTTGTTTTCCCTACAGGATTTTTTCATTGTAAGGTTTTAATGAGACATGATAAGATGGACATTCAAGGGGGAGTGTTATGAATACACCCAACCAAATATGTGGGTGAAACATTAAGTATGTGCAAAAATGGGTGAATGCCATTTGTATATATATCATGATGTGAAGTAGGAGGAAAAACGTGCAAGAGAAAAAAAAAAGAGAGAGAAATAGAAAAGAAAGAAAGAAGAGAAAGAGAGAAAAGAAAAGGAAGAGAAGGAAAGAAGAGGAAAAATTTGTGGAAAAATTTTGAAAAGTTTGAGAAGAAATTTGAGATTTTGTTTGCTCAATTTAATATTTGATTTGTATTTGTTTTCGTTTACACAAATATTCACAACAGCAGCTACATTGTTATGAACCATCTAAACATTATTCATCTTCCAAATCCAGTTCATGAATTCTTATGCTTGAATCATCTTCCTATCAAGTCAATCAATGAAAAAAAATTAGAGAAAAACAATTAATCATCCCAAACAATACATTCATATGAACTTCGATAACAAGTCCGCGGGGCAAAGACATTGTTAATGATAATGAAAACGTGGTGAGTACTGTACAAGTGGAAGTAAGGATATTTGCTCGGTACTGCAGAAGAAGACGTTGCAGGTCAGAGCTGGGGTGTCACCAGTTGACAGGAAAAGTGACTTTCTGTAGTCTCTGCCACAATCCAAAAACGTTGCTCTACCTATGTCAATTGAGGCGCAGAGGTAAGAAATCCTATCACATCTAACAATGTTACTCCTTTTGAGAAGGATACTACCGTAAGTTTAGGAGATCTCTTCTGAGAAATCTATGCGATCTTGAGATACCTGTTGAACGGAATTATTAAAGCCTCGACACCTCAGCTCAGATTTGTATACTGCTGATTCGGACAGCCTAGCTCAACAAGAGTCTGCAGAATTAACCAATCAGTATAGACAGGCCCATCAAGGTAAATTCACGCCTCTCTTAGGTCAACATGCAAAAATGGGCCTCAGGCCCAATACCCACTTAGTTGATGGTATTAACGAAGACTATTGTGTAGATCCAAAAACTCCTGCTCATCTGGTTAAAGCAGTTAATTCATTTACTACTTTCTGTCCGGACTTCCTATCTCAGACTTCAGATCCATTCCGTATTCTACCGTTGTTGCAACTATCAATTACGAAAAATGGGGAACTATATTGTCAAATGGGGCGATGATGGAGGCTATAATCAAACTTTAGGAACATGCTCGCAGAATACAGGAATCTTCGGTTAGTTTGTGTTGGAAAAGATGAGATGCAATTTGTCTTTGTTGTGACAATGAAAACTTCTACTCGCCAAACATAAATGAAAAGCAAAGAAGCATGCCAGACAATTTCTCCCGCTAGACATCTCTTTTCCTCATTTCTTCGTATGCATTTATTAAACATGTTGTATGTCTTAATTGACTCAGTACTATAAATATGTAACAAGATCAGAAGTGAAATATACAAGAAAGAAGAAGAATTCTCTCGTTTGCATTTCTCGTTTTACAATCGTCCCCTTAAATAATCTAATGCTATTTGATTTCGTACAATTACATAACGCTTGCTTAGTTCAGCGGCTTACTCACTTGTTTTGAACGTCACCCACACAGGTTCGAATCCCTTTCCCCTCCATTTTTAGTTCTTTTCAAAATAAAAAATCTGCATGACTTGGGAATCGATCCCAGTCTACGAAGTGGATTTTCATGCTTCAACCACTAAAACATCCAACATATCTGTACAATTGAGAAGTGATATACCACACTCTTTTTTTACACGTATTTCACACGAATGGTAGACCCCACACAGAATGGATGGATGAGATTAGTTGGGCATTGTGTTTAGCACAGAATGGGTGGACGGGATGAGTGGGGTCCGATTCTTGCAAAATGAGTGTAAAAAAAGAGTTTCGTATATCATTTTCCGTAATTTGCTTATATTATTTATATAGAGGTAAAATATAATAGAAATTATTTTATAATTTTTTGGACAGTTTTAATATATTTTTTTTAACATTTCTTTAATATATTTATTTTTGAGATTGTAGTTAAAAAAATTATATTTCATAAATTGAAAATCTTGACTTATAAAAAATATTTGAAAATCTTTTTACTTTAATTTTTTATCAGTCAAATAAAAAGAAAATTCAAATTCTTGCGGTATATTTCTATTGAACAATGTACTTTCAGATATTCACATAAAATTTATTAAATTTTCTTATATTTTTTTTCAAATTCGAAAAAAAAAATTGGATTTTTTTGCAGGTTAAACTAATTCGATCCGATCCGATCCGATCCGCCCCACTTTGTTTAAACTCGAAAAATTTGCCCCCCTCCCTCCACTTTCTGGCTCCGCCCCTGTCGGGTCCATCCCAATTTTTTGAGTCGCGGGTTTAAAACTGTGTGGCTACCAAACATCAGTTTAACATAGGGCATCGATCAGGTAGCCCAAGTTAGCCGCCTTCTGACTGGCTACCAAACGCATCCTAACACATAAAAAAAGAACTTTTAATATAACTAATCCTACTAGAAGATGTAACCAACTGAAATTTGACTAAAGAGTCCAGCCGAAAGGCAAGCCAAGCCAAGCGCGTCCAACTTCCAAGTAGGGCTGGGGATTCAGAATTCGGAAATTTCGATTTTTTAAATTTTTTAAATTTTGAATTCCGATCTAAAATTCCGAATTCTGAATTTGGATCGAATCGGAATATGATTTTACTTTCGAATTATATTTCGGATCAGAACCAAAATTATAGGGTGAATTTCCAAATTTCTGAATTTTCGAACTTTTCTTAGAAAAATCCGAATTTCCGAAATATTTTGGAATTTTTGAAATATTTTTTTCTAGTTTTCCGAAATATTTTTGAATTTCAAAAATAATTTTTTTAATTTTTATTATTGTTCGAATTTTCTGAATTTTCGAATTCCAAACTAATTTTCGAATTTCGAATTTCGAAATAAAATACGGATCGGTTCAAAAATTACATTCCGTTTCCAAAATAATTTTGGATCGGATCAAAAATTTCAATTTTCGAATTCCGAATGTCCCGGGCTACTTCCGAGTCCAATAGTGAGAAAGGGCGTACGGCCAATGGCAATTCTGTCATTTATCTGCGGTAAGCTGCTTTTAGAACACATCCCTCGGGGGCCAAAATTAAAATGAAATTCAAAGAAAAAGAAGAAGAAAAACAGAGAAAAAGGGGTGAGAGAAGGGAGATACGGAGCGAAAGCGGGGGGAGGGAGCATAGACACTGTCTCTGATATCAGTGGCCCCTTAGGGTTTCTGACAACATGATACCAAGAAGCTAACCCGACCCAATACAACTCCCCAATTCCGACCATTTCCCTCGAAATAATTGTGCTTTTTGTTTCCTACCCTCAAAACCTAATTTTGCATTCAAAGACTTTCTGATTTGATTTCATCATATCCGACAACTGAGGTGCGGTTCGGAGACTTTCGTAACGTTGCTGTTTATTTAGTTACTTTTTGTTTCCATGGGTTCGCAGGATAAATCCCCCAACTCCAGCAATAACATGCAGGTCAGTATATTGAGAATTCATTCACCTGCTATGTGAAAGAACAAGTCCTTGCGTCGTGGCACTGAGATGGTTCATAGGATTTTTGTTTTATTTTTCTGAAGAAACAAGCTTGAATTTGAATGTCTATTTCCTCTTAATTCGGGTTAGTTGTTTATTGAATGTTCCAATGCTGATGGGTTTAAGTTTAGCCATCATCTTTAGCTTGTGAAGATTAAATTATTGGATAAATAGTATCTTCCGAAGTTTGAATGCATCTCTTTTAGCTATATATGTTTGCCTGTAAAGGCCTGTGCTGCTGTATTGATGTTATAGAGTGTGTTGTCCGAGACTCAAAGGATAAGTGAAGATCATTAAAATTAGCATTGCGTGCTGGCTGCAAGTGCTTGAACTTGTGGTTAATTTCATTAGTTTATTCGTGAGTTCCAGTGAAAGACATTGCCTGTTATCTTCAGTTTATACTGCTAAGTTGCTCGAGTAAATAGTTATTGATTTAGAAATTTGTTACATCATGTTGCCTCTATGTAATTTCTAATGGCATCTTTGTTTGCCATGAGGATATCTGCATCATTTATGTGTGCAAGCATGAAAAGTCCACCTACATTGCATGATATGGAAAATGACACATTTTAGCTACCGATAATTGTTCTGGAATACTATTTGTAGGTTATATATCTTATACATGTGCGAATCTTGTTGTTCTCTGGACATTTTGGTCTACTGATTAAGATTTGACCAATTTCTAGAAGCTATATTTCCAAATATTGAAGTTGCCCATTAATTTTGCCCATTATTTATTGGTAATTTTGCTACATGGTTTTACATTTATAATCTTTTATGGATGCATGAAACATATTGAAGGTAATCTTGTAAGTTTGTGGAGTCTGTTCAGTCAAATACATCAGCTCTTTCCATCTCTCACAAGAGAGCTATAATTTTTATCTGAGACATTTTGTCGAAGAGCTTTCACTTTTCCTGACAGATTAAGTCATGGCGTACTGTAATGTTTTGTTCAAGCCTTTGTCCATATTGTTGATCTTTTTCATCATATCCGTTCCTTGAGTGCGTTTGTACATTCTTCCAGAGGACAAATATGTTTGTCCATCAGAAGATCTGACATGTATAAGTCAAACTTTCAGCGTGTTAAAGTATACCGTCTGAATGAGGATGGGAAATGGGATGATCAAGGAACTGGCCATGTTACTGTTGATTATTTGGAGGTTTGACTTTTTCCTTCTTTTTCAATAGGTCATTCTGAATATGGCAGGCCTGTTTTTGGTTTGTAATACATGATCGCTACATTGTCTGTGTGGTGCAGAGATCAGAGGACCTTGGTTTGTTTGTTATTGATGAGGAGGATAATGAAACACTACTTTTGCACCGCATCAGCGCAGATGATATCTATCGCAAGCAAGAAGGTATCCGTTGGTAAACCCTACTTTCTTCGTCATGCATTAAGATCATGATTGTTCCCTTTTTTTCTGGTTCTTATGTGCAATGTTCCATCTTCAGATACCATTATTTCATGGAGGGATCATGAATTGTCAACTGAACTAGCTCTTAGTTTCCAAGAGACAACGGGTTGCTCATACATATGGCTAGTATCAAATATAGTGTGGTTTTTTTTTTTATATGAGCTACCTTTCTTTTAAGGTATCAATGATGTTCTTTCAAGTAACTTTTCTACTTCCATCTGGGTTTCATGCAGGGATCATATATGTAATCTGCAGAGGAACATGCATTTTAATTCACTTGCCAGTAAGTTCTTACAGACTTTCCTGTAGTCAGTTAACTTTATTGCCATGAAACTCCCTGTTTCATGAAGTTTGTGTGGTCAGATGTCAGTAGAATAAGTTTTTAGGAACAGGGAGGGTTTTGTGTTTCCTGCTTTTTTGACATCTTTTTCTTGCTTAATGGGCCAATGCGGAGATAGTTTTTTCATGTTATAGTTTGATTTCTGAGTCTTCCTGAAATGTAAGATTGACATGTTTTCTTAGTCCTTTTTACTTGAGTATTCCTATCGCCATTCTGGGGTAGAATAGTTCAATTGATCTCAAATTTCCTATATATGTTTCTATATGTCACTGTCACCATTGGAGGGTCTCATAGGTACGTGCATAGTTTAACAAGTTCAACTATTTTTCTTTTTACATTTGCCTGTCTGTTTTTGATGAAATGACATTTTACATACTGGCAGCAGTGTATTCTTTTTCAGCTAACGGGTGCACCTCTTTTATTGTGCTTTATTTGGAAATGTTTTATTATGGCATACTCCATGCTATAATTCATGATGTTTTCGTACTTTAAATCCTTACAGATGAGACATTTAACAGCATCAGCAATGAGTTGACAGAGTTGCCTCCAGTCGAACTTTCAACTCTCCCTTTGATACTTAAGGTGGTACCTGCTGACCTCTTCCTCACTTAATCATGTGGCTTTATAACTATTTTTTATGAGCTCGAATTATTTTCTCTTACAATACATCTGATGTCTGAGGTGTTCATTCTTTCTTTACATGTCTCACTTGTTATTCTTCCTTTCTGCGAGGAGAATGATGACACAATAAATTGGTTCCTGTTCTGCAGATTGTTGAAAGTGGCAGTGCTGATCCATCACGAGTAACTGAACTTATATTGCAGGATGTAAGCACTCTTTTTATGCTACAAAATTTGGCTATTTGAATATTTTGTATTTACACGGCTTATTTATGACCATACTCCAGTGACGTTGGATTCGTGAGGTAAGTATATGTGTGTTTGTGCATGTTCTGTTGGTCCTCACAGTACTTTTTTCTTTTTGGATGATAAATGTTAGATGGCTATTATTCTATTAACAGTTGTTTATTTTCCTAAACATTGCTTAATTTTTCAGTTGAAGAAGTCGTATATCTTGATTTTTGAGATGTTGTGGATGGCTTGTCTTTGAGGCACTATCCATAAGACCAAGCAGAAAAAATCATTTTTTTCCTGCATGACCTCTTAAGTTTCTGTTTTCCTGATGCAGATTTTTTTTTTCAAGAAGTTGATGGAACTGTTTAGAATATGTGAAGATTTGGAGAATGTAGACGGGCTTCACTTGATTTTCAAAATTATTAGACGAATCAGTGAGTGGACTTATTGATCTTTTGCGTGTTATTGCATTTTAGCTTTTGCATTGATCTAACATGTTTATTTACTCTTTCTGCAGTCTTATTGAACAGTTCTTCAATCTTAGAAAAAGTTTTCGGGGATGAGTTGATTATGGATATAATTGGATGCCTAGAATGTATGACTCTCCCTCTCTGTCCCTTCTCTTTTGCTGCCCCTCCCCTTCCCTTGCCCTTTGCACAGGCTAGTTTCTTTATGTTAAAGTTAGGATACTAAGAATATTTAGATGTATTTAAACTGAAAGCTTATTTTCATGATACATATTATTTTTTCTAACTCTAAAATATCGATTTTGATGATATACGCCTCTTTGATGGATCTAGTTGCGTCGTATCGTTTGTGTTTGTTGAAGTAACTGTTCCATGGCACTACTCCTGATTTCGAATATGTTATTCTGTTCACCTTTCTAACAATTTGAACTGTTCCATGGCACTTACATGGATGCTATTCTCTTGTCAAAGCAACGTTAGACCTTTTTTTTTTTATGCCTGCACATTTTTTCATTATTCTATGTATGTGGTGTGTACGCCCATGCGTGCGTTCTTGTCCTTTTAATTTTATGACTTTTGGTCCCGGCTTCCATCTGCTTTTATGCTTTCTATTTTCTTTTGTCATTCTGTACTATTCCATTGTGCATATCACATAAGTTGGGATCTTATCGAGCTGTTTGCAGATGATCCTGAGGCATCTCAAGCCCATCATCGCAACTTTTTGAAAGAGCACGTGGTTTTTAAGGAGGTGAAACTTTCGCTAACTTCCACAATATCATTTCTGTCTATGATATGAGGAAACTCTACTGCTGTAGCAATCTACGAACTATATATGCTAAATTTTTTTTTAATTGCTAAATCTGCTATTTGGGTATTTTCAGGAAATACCAATTAAAGATCCTCTTGCCCTATCAAAGATACATCAAAATTACAGGCTTGGCTATCTGAAGGTATCAGTGATTAATTTTGACTCCTAAATCCTTGGCTTTTATCATCCTTCTGAAGAAATAAGACTGCTTTTGTTGGTTATACCAGGATGTCATCTTACCCAGCTCATTGGATGAATCCACAGTTGCAAATCTTAATTCTATCATACATTCGAATAATGCTGTAGTAAGATTCTTTTCACTCTTTGAATCCTCATTCTCTTAGTATGTGTTTTGGCCTAACCAATTATTTTATTTCAGGTTGTTTCTTTGCTAAAAGATGATAGCACCTTTATCAAAGAATTGTTTGCTAGGCTGAAGTCGCCCACCACCTCTGTCTCATCAAAGAAAAATTTGGTATAAATGGTTCTCATTTCCATTTGCTTTCATATGCACGTATTGCATTCTTAGGTATGCGCTTGGAATTTTTTAGGTAAGCATGTAATTTGCAGGCTCAAAGTGTTCTAAAACTTTACTTCAAAACCTATAAGTCGGAAATTCAGAAAATGCAAGTTGAGGGTTTTGAAGATAAATTGATCTTTCTGAGCTCTGGCGCTTTTTTGTAAGCCTATTTCTTAGAATGCAAGTTCTGCTCTGCTTGTTGTTCTTGAAGGTCTCTAGATGTCAGAACTGTTGGTTCTTTAGATTGTTCATTAAATGTTATTTGTGTCAGTATTGTAAATCAGATTATCTTGCATGTAAAATAGGTGCACTTCTTGCATGAGTTTTGCACCCTAAGTAAGAGCTTGCAGATTGCGAATCAGCACCGTCTATTCAGGTTAATTGAGCTTCTGTTTCTCCCTAATGTCTTTAGAAGTTGTTATCTAATTTGCTTTCTAGCTTTTCCATTAATGGTTATATGAATCTCTCCCTCTTGTATATTGTTTATGCGTGCAGGGATCTTGTCAATGAAGGCATTTTTGACATCATATCTGATATTCTTCAGAGCGAAGATCATAAGCTTGTTTTGACCGGGTAAGAAAATGATTCAGAACTTCTGAAAATGTACTTGGTGGGCAGGCACATATATTATCTGCTTTTTGTTCTCTTTACCATTTCAATTTAGTTCTGATCACTCTTTCAAGGTAATTTACTGTAATGATGCAGGACAGACATCCTCATTCTTTTCCAGAGTCTAGATGCCAATATCTTGCGTTCTTACATAACACAACCTGAAAGTGAACTTTTTGGACTACTGGTAAGAAAAATTCTGAATTGCATCTCTATCAGTGTTGGTTTATTTATCCTATTGTGGACTTGGGCCCAAAGTATATATATATGTACTGAACCTT
>JAOWBN010000001.1:1353084-1375260 GCA_028565015.1 Pinguicula moranensis | reverse complement strand
TGGAGGGGCAATTGAAATTCATATATGTAGACGAACGAGTTTCGGTTATAGCTTTTAGATTCACACACTTAATGAGGTTTCATTGATCTTAATATGTCTCTGATTATGGATTGAATGTATTAACTATGTATTTAAGGAGTTAGGACTAAAACAAGAGAAGCAGTGGTTCAAAAATCACACATTAAATACCATTGAAAATCATATAAGTGCACCTATGATACAAGTTGTTTTATGGCATAATCTCATAGACTAAGGTCAACAAAAGTGTGTTCTTCCATTCATATTTCATCCATATTTCATCCTTAGTTCATTAGTTATACTTTCAGTATTTTATTGATCAACCCCCCATCACTTTTGAGTTTTGACAGCAACAAGAATCAAGGCCAGAACAATGCATATTTCACTACATTTTTCTGTGGATTCGACCCTAATATCTTCACTTGATACCTCCTAGCTTGTGTAGTACAACTCAAGATACTTTTGAGACATTTTTCCAGCCACGACACTGGAGAAACCAGTCATCAAATTACCTTGAAATTAGTTCTTGAAAGGGATATTTTTCTAACATGACTATTGTCAATACTTCGGCGGCCATAATATATTGCTAGATATCACCCATGGTGCATGAACATGAATTAGTGATTAATGAATTTAACCTTTAATTCATTAATCATAACATGACTATGTTGATTCATGGTTCATTGCCAAACTATTTAGAACAGTAGGTCACACACATTAACAGTAAACTCTTGAGGGGTCGAATTGCATCAATGTAAGAGTTATGGGGGCATTTAAGTATTTGATACTTGAGAAGAATAAATACAAATATGTGATATTTGTTGGAGGTTTTGAATGATATCAAAACTATACATGTAGTTGGATCTTTATTGGAATGCACTAACTCATGGAGATGAGTTAGCGGAATGTTACTACACTTACATACATGAGATATGTGAAGTTAGTAGCTATTTTCTTCCAATGAAAATAAATGCAACGCTTGTATATCCAATGAGAATACATGCATTGAGGTGTTTATATACAAAGAGTTGTATATATAATTACTTAGTGAAAGTCATCTACAAAATCATGGGCTTGTAAAACCATGTCACACATGTATGGTTAGGATCAAATGACGATCCAATAACATTGACATGTGTTTGCATTTCAAGACCTAAATTAACTCTATATTTAAGTATGATGCATTTTGTATGTCTTGAAACTTAGGGAAGATAGAAAGATAAGTTTGCTCTCCTTGGTCTTTCTCTATCCGAGGAAAATTTGGAGAAATGGGGTGAAGGATTTGATCATTTTTCTCATCGTCAAGGGCTTGGCTATAAATAGGAGCTAGCACTCCAAGAACACACATAGTTATACATAGTGTTGTATTAGTTGATGTGGTCGGATTGACCAGCTGCTATGATATACAATTTGTTGTCTTTTGTCCAAGTTAAATTGACGTAAAATTGCCAAAAACTTGTGGTTTGGTTCCTTGATTTTGAGAAATAAAATGGGTATGACTTCCTTTCTCCCTTGTATACATTTTCTCTTCTCCTTTTATAGAGGAAATGATGGGCATGTGTTGTCTGTACTCCGTATGGAGGTCTTCTTTGTTGGACAACTCAATTGCCATTTGGCATCTTCTTAAGATTTTCTTTCCACACTGCATTGCTCACGCAGAAAAAAATATGATTGGCGGATTTCACCTTGTTGATTACCCTGCTGCTTGGGTGGGTACGAATTGGGCAATTTCTGGGCTGGGTTAGTAGATCAGGCTTTTGGGCTTTCTGCACAGTTTGTTCTCGAGGAGCCTGCTGGTTTTGTATACCACATGTCCCACTTGCTGATAAATTTTTCTGGAACAGAAAAATCATATCGACTTCCAGGCTTTCTCCTTTTTGTTCCACGTGGCTAGTGTTGTTGTCTTCTTTGCCTG
Source organism: Pinguicula moranensis (assembly GCA_028565015.1). Lineage (NCBI taxonomy): Eukaryota > Viridiplantae > Streptophyta > Magnoliopsida > Lamiales > Lentibulariaceae > Pinguicula > Pinguicula moranensis. The sequence goes on along the minus strand of JAOWBN010000001.1, from coordinate 1,373,327 downwards.
TCTTTATAAACTGCAATTGTTTGATGTTCTTCTGATTTTAGAAAGTTGTCTGCAGGGCCCTTTGTTTATCCAGGCGAATTGTCTTCAAAAAATCAGCCTTTCACCTATGGAATATTCCAAATTCCATTTAAGGGTCAAGCTCCAGGGCCAATTGTGGCTTTAGGTTGTCCTGGCGCGATGGTTATGGAGCCCTCCTTTGTTTGGAAAAGAGAGGAGTGGGTGCATGCGGGTTCTCGAGAAACTGAACATCGCTTTTTGTTGGAGCAGCAAATGGGAAACTCAGAGTTGGTGGGAGCTTCAAATTAGCCCTAGAAAACGCTCAAGCCAAGCAATAGTCTGTACTTCTATGTCTGCTAGAGTTGGAGAAGCGGATGACTCAACACAGCGAGGTGATGGGGGTTGCCATGGATCGTGTTCAACAATTGAAGTATATTTCTTCCTATTTGTCCCACTAATTTGATTAGATGGTGCCTCTTTCTGCAATGATGTCTCAGCAGGTGTTGTTGTTGTAGAATTTTACATCTTTTCTTGGGCCCGTGAATTTGAGGGTGCATGGGGAAGTGTATGTGCAGTGCTTCCTCAGCTCTTCCTCTTTCCGCTGAGTGGTGGCCGTGCGGGAGACAGAGGCGACTTTGACCTACTCTCTCGACGAGTTAATCATCGAAAGTGCTCTGGTCATCTATGACTTTTCACATTTAATTTAGTATTCGATTGTCCTGGTTTTTCTTTTGTATAGTGGTATAGCCCAAAATCATGCCAATAGGAAGATGTCATGTGGCAAAAGTTGGCTTGTAGAAAGCCATCGCCTACTTTGTCATCATGCCAATAGAAAGATGACATGTGGCAAAAGTTGGCTTGTTTGATGCCTATAAATAGGCAACCATGGAGGAGAAAAGAAGGGGGAGCAATCCGTGGAAAGAAAGGAGTCCGAACAGGAGAAAGAAGAAGGAGAGAAGAGGAAGAGAGAGGAAAAAGGGAGAGAGGAAAAAATAGAGAATAAAGGAAAAGAAAAGAAAAATTGGGCAGAAAAAAATTGTTGATACAATTTTTTCTCTGATCTTGTAAGGAATATAAGATACAATTTTCTCTCGAGATTACTCATTATTCCCGTATTTCTTTTTCAATAATAGTTCCGGAATTTAATTGAATTTCAGTTCGGGGTGAAAAATAGCCCCATCGAGCGGCCCCCGGATATCAAAATTTCTTTATTTTTCTGAATTATTATTCTCCGCATAATTATTATTTTTACTATTACGTGCTGTTTGGTGAATCGATAATCCAGCAAGTACAAATTCGACCGTACGAGGTCTTTCAGCATTATGAGGAATGCAAGCCCTTTTGCTGCCCCAAGAGCAATCATCATTCTTGTTTGCCAAGATAATGGAACAGGTGCTCCTGGATGTCACAGAATTTCAAGAGTTAATAATTGTAGCATTAAATTGACTGCATGTAGCAAGCTAGTAAATATTTACAAGTGCTTCACCCCATTTTAAGAATCGTAGATAGTACTTTATTGTTTCAAAAACAGAGCTCTACCAAAAAAAGATGAAAGCAGTTGCATAATCCCAGTAAAATTATGATTCATTTCATATGCCTCACAGATTGAAATGCCAAGTGTAACCCTTTGGTCTTCTAAATATAATATTTGATTGCATGCAGGCCCGTGATTATAAATAACCATCCCCACGAACCCCAAATCTGTGATCTAAGAATAAGGAGTCGCATCTTACAGTAGGGCAAACACTTCCCACCTAGGCAGCTGCAGGAAGTCTCAACTAAAATAGATCAAACAGATCAAAAGAAAGAAACTTTGAGAGAAGAGCTGCAATGGAGTTTTTGGAGCAGGATCTTCAATGATCCAATAGCTCAATAGGAGTATGATATTTATTATTGTATACATGACATATTGCACAGCTAATTACACACTAATTACACGGTATTTCATAATTACATTGCTACTAATATGGTAAGTTAGACTCATTCATATGGTACTGAATCATATGAATAATTGTTGTAATCTTTGACTTTTTCTTTGTTATTATCATCAACTTAGCAAGACACAGTGAAATCCGCACTGGTTAAGATGTGCAAAAGTCACCACATACACACAAATTCACATGTTTTTCTAGAGTCTTACTTCTTGGTAAATTCTAGTGCTGTATTAGAGCCAATGGTTAAAATGTGAAGCTCCAGTCCTCCGAATCCAATTAAGAAATAGTAAAACCCGAGATGCAATCAAGCAATAAGTGTAACCAGATACCAACAAGTGACCACGAAAGAAAAATCTGAATGAAATGCTACATACTACAAAATAGATGATTCTCGAGACTTCTTAGGAACATGAACTCATAAACAAGCAACCTGTGATCATCCTCACAGCAATATCCAATCAACTTGACTAGATTAGGATGCCTCAGCTGCCCAAGGAAGTTAACCTCAGTCTGAAGCACAGGAATTACCAAAGTTAGCCATGTTACACAGAAAGCTGGGATAAAACAGAAAGCAAAGAAATTAGAAATTAGCCCAATTATGACAAGAGAAAACTCACCAGCCATTCACGGTGCCCTTGAAGGCCTTCCTTGTTAAGAACCTTGACAGCAACTGGTAGTGATTTGAGGCCAACCCTAACATTCTCATCAATATAACCCTTGTAGACTGTGCCAAAACCACCCTCTCCAAGAATGTAGTCGGACCTGAAGCTCTTAGTAATGGTTTCAAGCTCAAAGAGACTAAAAGCGATGATGTGGGTGTAGAGCAGAGCGTTTTTACGGAAATTCTCAACGTTGCGAGGTGTTGAAGGATCGCTCAAGTCTGAAATGGATCGAGTATGCTTCCTGTCTGTTGCCGGATTCTTACTTGGTAAAGACAGCAAGTGGATCTGCTGTTGAACTGCCCATCATTTTTCATGTTACCACTTGTTCGGGATAATGTCATGAATATTTGTAATGCATAATAAAAGAATAATAATAATATAGTTGTTATTTGAAAACCCTAACCACGATCTCCTCGACTCATGATGATGGAATAAGCTGCAACGTAAGATTGTTTACGGCATTGAGATACCACATTTACATTACAATCATTTCCCCCTCATCATCGACAATTATAACTAAATTGGATGAAAACCAACTGAATCGTGAACTATGTGATGTGAGAGTAAGACGATGATGAGAATAATAGAAGGAAACAAGAGAATCAATGTCCGACAGCTAAGCGCGACTCAGATCTGGTTGTAGGGAGGGAGAGAGAGAGAGAGTGAGAGATCAGTTTGTACTCACCTTGAGCAGTCGCAACCACGGCAGCCTCTTCCCTAGTTCCGCAATTTCCCATCCTCTCTGTTCTGCGAAAGAGCTCCTTCGTGTCCGGGATACTGTCTCATGCTTCGCCCCGCGATAGCCGATAGCCGATAGCCGATAGTCTCTGTCCTGTCCTGTCCTGTCCTGGTTCGTCTCCCTCTCCCCAGTTTTATTCACTCACCCTAGTCCCTAGCATAGCATAGATTGTGCTGACACAATACAATAATGAATAATCGTGGCGACTAATAATAGACAATCAACTAATAAATGGAGCCTAAACATTTCTATTGTAAACTAATTAACAAAAGAAGAATCAAGAATGACTCGAAAGGAAAGAAGGGTATTTCGAAAATAGATCAATCACAATCAGACCATCACTTTAGATTCCTACTTCTACTTTTAAATAAAAAAAAGTTAGCTATATATTCATTTCGTTGATTTGGGCTTCATTTTCATAGTAGAAAACTTGGATTTAAGAAAGTATATTATAGTTTGAGAGTTTTTCTTTTCTTGGTGTAAAATAACCTTCATTAATTCCTCTCAATAAGTGGGAAAAGAAATCTAGATGCAATTAATTTGGATCTTCAGAGTTGCTGGGTGGAAAGAAATCCAAGGATTTTCGTACTGGTTGGAGAATTGAAAGAGGAAATTCAAATAGTTATTTGGGCCTCATTAAAAACAAACAAAGCATTCAAGATTGGATTAGGTCCATAGAATAGTAAGGCAAATTTATAAATTGGACAGGGCCTATTTATGGGCCAAGTTTTTTTTTTTTTAAAAAAAAAGACTTCATTAATTCAAGATGATAAATGAGTAGGAAATCAGCATTGCCCTGTACAGTAGTTTCGTATGTACCGGATGATAGCTAGAACTATTTATGGAAGGAGCAAATTAAAAATAAATTATGTTGTATAAGGAAAGAATTAACCAAAATCATTTCTTTCCTCATTATTAGCTCATTCCTTACTTAGACTAAGAATCTCCCTATATGTATAGTAACATACACAATAGAAGAATATTGAAAAGCATTCTCAAAAACATTCATATTGTCTCACATAATCTCTATACAAAATACTAGTCAATCATGATATCAGAGCGAATGGTGGATCCTTGAGGCACCCTTAAGGCTTCATCATCTACCATGTCGCTCCCCTAAAACAACAATAAGGAGCAACTGCCGCAAGATGCGATGCTGCTCAACTCATTGCAGATCGGAGGCATACCCCATCAAGCTTCCAGCCAAATCGAAACAATGCTCAAGCAGCTCACTCAATCCAGTCAAGGGCTTGCGGTAGGCATCAAATTAAACAACACAAACTATGGTATCTAGTCTAGATTGATCAGGGTAGCCGTTGGTGGACGAGGCTATATGCCACATCTCACTGGAATTCCTCCAGCCCCCAAAGAAACAGATCCCCTCTTCCCATAATGGGAACAGGCGAATCTCAGCATAATTTCCTGGATCCTGCATACAATGGAGCATGGCATCCTGTTACAATATGCGGAGTACCCTACTGCAAGGGCGATATGGGATGCTCTTGCCACCACATTCAATAGCACGAGCGATGGATTGCAAATCTACGATTTATCCACTCAAGTCACTATCCAAAAACAAGGGACAGGGACAGGGATAGTTGCATATTACGGCAACCTCCAGAAGATATGGCGAGACATCGACCGTCGCCAACCAAATCCAATGAAGTTCAAAGAGGACATTGTGATTTTCAATCGGCTAAAACAGGAAACTCGTCTCTTCCAGTTTCTAGCCGGAATCAACGATGAATACGACGCCATCCGATGAGATATTCTCAAAGAATCACCTCTGCCCTCAGTAGAGGCGGCGTCCACCGCCGTCCGCCGTGAATCAACAAGGGCTGAAATACTCAACACCAAGGCTCACGGCGGCTCCATATCACAGGGCATGGCGGGGGGGTTCGTGGCAAGAAACCGGTCGGATCAAACTCGAAAATTTTCATCCCGACCGGTGGAAGACAAATCTAAACTCTATTGTTCGGATTGCAATAAGAAGGGCCACAACACCAATCGGTGTTTCAAAAAAATCGATTTTCCCGACTAATTTTCTGACCCGAATCGGAAGAAAGGGAAGGGAGGGACAGCGGCCACTGAATCGAGCAGCCAGCCGCTTGGATTCAAAGGAATCTCTATCTCCTCGTCGGACAGAAATCATACAGAAACCCTAGGCAGTGATGGAGGTAACGGATTTGGGGACAAATTATTGTCCTCAAATCCCTTTTTATACTTAGCAATTTGGTCCCTGAAAATGTCTTAATTGCTGATACATCCCTCAAAGTTTTGGCCAATTCGATATACACCCCGAATCCCAGAAAAATATCAACCGAGCCCCCGTGATTTCGAAACCTCCCAAAGTTGCCCCTTCAAAGTCTGGACATACCAAAAGTGCCCCAGTGGTTTCGGAAACCTCATATCTCGCCCCACATGTCTCTGAAATCATGAAACAGTCCCTAGAAAATTGCCCTTCACCGAAAAACACCCACAATACTCCACATTTTCGAACCAACTCCTTAAAAATTCACCCTAGCCCCGAAAAATTCCAAAATGGCCCACAATTACCTAGATTAGTTGCAAATCTTATGCAGGGACCCAAGAAAAAAAATGTGATCAGTGAATTTTTTGACTGCGGTGCTACAGAAACTATGACTTACGATTCAAATGATTTTAATCTTGTATCACAGTCACACCGTCATCACATACAAACTGCAAATGTGGAATTATCTCAGGTCCAGGGCGCTGGTTCTATTACCATAGCCCCCAATATGACCCTCACAAACTGTTTATATGTGCCTAACTTATCCTGCAAGCTCTTGTCCATCAGTCATGTGACTAAAGAGCTCAACTGTATGGTCCTGATTTTACCTCATTTTTGCCTCTTACAGGACATCCGGACGAAGGATATTATTGGGCGTGGCACTAAACGTGGGGGGCTCTACTACGTTGATAATATGGTTCAAACTGGCACCGCCTTCCTAGCTGATGAATCAGTGGAGTGCCAACTCTGGCTTTGGCATCGCTGATTAGGACATCCATAAGCATGGTATCTTAAACTTATGTTTCCTCATTTATCTCGGAAGAACAGTGATTTTCGTTGTGATACTTGTGTTTTGGCAACATATCATAGACACTCATTTCCACTGAGCACTACTAAATCATCGGAACCATTCTCATTAATTCATTCGGATGTTTGGGGACCTGCCCCCTGTACTAGTCGTATGGGTTTCAAATATTTTGTGCTGTTTATTGATGATTGCACTCGTATGACATGGGTATATTTTCCCAAGCATAAATCTGAGGTTACCTCTAAGTTCCTTGAATTTTTTGTCCTAGTCCAAACTCAATTTAACAAAACCATTCGTATCTTGAGATTAGACAACGGGGGAGAATTTATCAACTCCATCATGGATACTTTTCTAAAGGAAAAAGGGTGATTCATCGAACCTCATGTCCCTACACCCCACAGCAGAATGGTATTACTGAAAGAAAAAATAGATTGCTCCTAGAAATCAAACAATTGAGAGAAAGACTGTTCCAGAAGTTTGAAATGAAAGATCTGGAAAAACTAAAATATTTTTTAGGGATTGAAGTACTGAGATCCCAAGAAGATATTAGATCTCTTAGCAGAAACATGATTACTAGACTGCAAACCAGCCGATACACCAATGGTGCTAAATCAAAAACTAAAGGTAGATGAGAAGGCAAAATTAGCAGATCGCGAGCAATATCAGAGATTGGTGTGAAAGCTGATACACCTATCTCATACCCGACCCGATATAGCATATGCAGTTGGAGTCATAAGCCAGTTCATGCACAAACCACAGGTTGATGCGGATCATACGATACCTTAAAAAACATCAGGACAAGGTATTTTGTTTCAAAAAATGGATAGGATATACAGATGCTGATTGGGTTGGGGACCCGAATGACAGAAGATCAACGTCAGGATATTTTACTATGATAGGTGGGAATCTTGTGACATGGAAGAGTAAGAAGCAGAAAGTGATAGCCCTATCAAGTGCGGAAGCTGAATTTAGGGGAGTAACACGAGGGTTAGCTGAAATCTTATGGTTAAAAAAATTGATGACAGAGATAGGATTTCCAGATGACTCAACATGTCCTCTCAAATGTGATAGTCAAGCTGCTATAAGTATCTCCGAGAACCCAGTACAGCACGATCGGACCAAGCATATTGAAGTTGATCGCCACTTCATTAAAGAAAAACTAGAAGAGGGAATAATCAGTCTGCCATGTGTTAAATCCGAAGACCAGTTGGCTGACATCTTAACTAAAGTTGTATCTGGACCAGTGTTCTATCATGTGCTGAGCTGAGCATGAGAATTGAAGACTCTGCAATTCAACTTGAGGGGGAGTGATAGCTAGAATTATTTATGGAATGAGCAAATTAAGAATCAATTATGTTGTATAAGAAAAGAATTGACCAAAATCAATTCTTTCCTCACTATTTACTTCTTCCTTGCTTAGACTAAGAATCTCCCTATATGTATTGTAGCATACATGATAGAAGAATATTGAAAAGCATTCTAAAAAACATTCATATTGTCTCACATAATCTCTATACAAAATACTAGTCAATAGGAGTGAAAACAAAACAAAAAATAGAAAGTAGCTCATACTTTTTCAGACAAAAGGCTGGATCATATTCATCATCTATTACTGTAGTCAAAAAGCATAGTTAGAAGGCAAAGCCTTAGGGCATCTAAATTATATTCTACATCCATCACCACATTTTGCAACCTCCATCTAGGGGTGGCCAAACGATTCCGGGATTTCTCAAAAACCCAAAATCTGTCCCGTCCCGTTACCCGAATTTTCAAAAAATTTGGGAATTTGGGTATTTAAGACGGGAACGAGACCAGATTTTTGGTCCCATTTATTTTTGGGATGGGTTCAGATAATGGTCATACCCGTCTCGATTACTCATTTTTAGGCATATGATTTCGAGAATTCCCGAAAACCGAATTCCTAAAATTTTTGGGAATTCGGGTATTCGGGTCGGGACCGGGACCATATTTTTAGTTTAATTTATTTTCAGGACGGGTTCGGGTATGGCCAATACCCATCCCGAATTCTAATTTGACTACCCCTACCTCCATCTTTAAATTATTTTATTATTTCATAACTTTTAATTTATTATTATTTAAATATAATCATCTAATTAGAATATAATATAAATATATTCACTAAATATTTACTTTATTATTTAAATATATATATTCAAAACATAAATGGAATTATTTTTTTGAGCTATACTAAATTATTTTATTTTGATTATAAAACTTATATAACATTTAAAATTAACGTAATTAAAGTTTTTCTTAATTTACAACGAATATAATTTTTGAATTATAAATATAAATTAGAAATAAGTATAAATCTTAAATCCATGAAAATACAGTTAAAATAAAATACAAAATTGAAAATACATACTTTAATGTAATATATATACATATATATTACTTCAAATTATATATATGTATGTGCTATTTAATATACATAGATACCACCACTCCATTAAAGAAACCGTTAGCCCTCTCACTGGCCTCTCACACAAATAAAAACTCCATCCCCCCGTTAAACTTGATGAAAACAAGCAAATTAGCACCAATCCAATATAATAAAGCTATAAGAGTTATCCACATGATAGATTAGGATATGATAAAATAAATTGTCCTACGTTTGGTAAGTAGATTTTTTATTGATGGTATTGGGATAAAGGTAATGATTTTCATAAGGCCAACCAATCTTGGATTAATCAAACTTGGTTGAAAGATTTAACGGACAACGGGAAAGCATTGAAGAAAACTTGCCTTGACTGCTAGATGGTTTGTTACAGAATGTTTTGGCTTCTTATAGACCCAAAGCCAACATTATAGTGCAACTTTTACAGTATAAATTTAACTTTCTTGACTTGAACTGTTTGATGTGATTTTGCATTGAGCCGTGCGAGCAACACTGACAGTCATAATATTACTTTAACCCGTATGTTGCATACAGAGTTGGCGCCTGTCTTTTGCACAGTTTATTGGTCTAACACTCCCCCGCAAGCTGAGCTTGAGATTTAAGGAACACGTAAAGTTTGGACCGAAAGAAAAAAAGAAAATAAATGCCTCATACTGTTGTCGCTCAAACTGACTAGTGAGGGATAGTTGAAATTCAAACTGAAAGAAAATTAAATATCCAAGCATAATGAAGTCCAATAAGCCCTGCAGCCCAGCCCGGGAGGAAATTAAGCCCAATAGCAGAAATTTGGTTCATTAGCAGAAACTCTGTCCACAACAAATGATAGCCCATCAAAATGATTTTGTTTAGCAGATTTATTGCCCAATACTCTCGGCCCACAGACAGGTCCAACAAATATAAATGGCAGCCCAAGAGTTAAATAAGGGCCAGGTTTTGCACCGCACGCCCTAACAAAATCTGCAAACTCGCCGCTTCCTCCCTCTGAAGAGATCTGAAGAAACCAAACAAGGTTCCACCGCTGAGTCGCCACTTATCTCTCGCCACTGTCAAAGCTTCTTTGTAAAGATCGACAAATGAGAAAACCTTCAATGAAAGATCAAAGTTTTAAGATTTATGCCCTCGGAATGGAATATCGCTCCCGCAATTTCGTTGATTCAAATTTTGGCCCCTTCGAAGGCCACGGTCGCCACGACAATTTCCTTTTTTTTTTTTGTGTGCGTGTATTTTCTACTTTCCTTTGAAACCATCGCACCCCTTCGTGAATTCCACTCCTACCACACTGGAAAAATTCAGAGAGAAATTTAGTGAAGGTGAGTAAATTTAGAGAAGAAGAAGGAAAGGGAGGAAGAAGAGGCAACAACTGTTTATGGAGCGAAGGAATAACAAAGAATGAAAGAAAAAAAAGGTGAAAATGGCAGATCTGAAGGATTGGCTCTGGATCTAGGCATGAGAAAGCTGAGAAGGTCTGGGATGGAGCCAGAGCAAAACAGAGAAGCTAGCAAAGACAGAAAAATAGTTTACAGAAAACAAACTAAGGATGAAAACAAACAAAGGACGAAAAGAAAAAAATCGGGAACGACATGGTTGTCAAGCCTTTATTGGAGCTCTGATACCATGAGGATTTTCATAAGGTCAACCAAACTTGATTAATCCAAGCTTGGATGAAGGATTTAACGGACACGGAAAAGCATTGAAGAAAACTTGCCTTGATTGCTAGATGTAGGGGTGGGCAGCGGAGCGGGCGAAACCGGAACAACCTGTTCCGCATTAACCCGCGAAGGATATTGTTCCGCATCCGCCCGCTCCGCAAAATTTCACGGGCGGATGCGGAATTCGCGAATTCCGCATAATTTCGCAAGCGGGGTGGATGCAGAATCCGCATAAGTATATATGCCTATAAAAGAATAAAAAAATAAATAAATGAAAATCACGGGGCAGGCAGATGCGAAACCCCGCGGAATCGCCCACATATATTTTGTATTTAAATAAAAATAAATATATTAAAATAAATTTAGCGGGCGAATACGGATTCCGCAAAGTAAAAAATCTTAGTTCCGCATTCCGCCCGCATAAATTTGCGGAACACGGTTTTTGATCTGCATCCACCCCGCATTCCGTGGAACGCGGGCTTGGCAAATGCGGTGGCGGGCGCGAGATTTTTGCATCCATTGCCAGGCCTAGCTAGATGGTTAGTTACAGAATATTTTGGCTTATTATAGACCAAAAGCCAACATTAGAGTGCAGTTCTACGGTATAAATTTAGCATTCTTGACTTGATCCGTTTGATGTGATTTTGCATTGAGTCGTGTTAGCAACATTGGCAACCATAATATTACTTTGACCCGTTTTATTGCATATGGGGTTGGCACTAGTGGTTGGCAAACGGGCGGGGCGAACGGGCCGGATCACAGGGCACGGCCCGCTTGTTTTCAAAAAATGGGCGGGGCGGGTTTAGCCCATTTTTTAAAACGGGGCGGGTTGAACCGACACTCTTCCAAAACGGGCTTGGTGGGTTTGGCCAGTTTGAACCTGTTTGGCTGATTGAACCTGTTTACAACTCAACTGTTGCAACTGCTGATGCATAGATAAATCAAGCTCTTGAGAAACTTGAACTTCAGTTTTAAGACATAAATGTGATGTGAACATGTAATGGAATAAAATTCAGAAAATAAAAAGCATACAAACTTCTTCAGTTTTAAGGCAAACACATACAAACTTCTTCAGGGGTTTGTCATGAAATAAAATCGCAAAGCTCCAACAAACTTCCCAGCAAAAAAAATAAAAAGGCAGCAACATGACATTCAATCTTGATTCGTTCTAATTAGATCTACACATAACCAGACCACCAAGGCAAAACCGAATTAACTAAAGAAGAGCACAAAGAACAATTAAATGGCTGAAGACTACAGAATGTTCAGTAACCATTGTCACACATTTTATATCCTTTGCAGCCATCAGTACATTGGTAAAGTTATTAACTGTGGTGAGAAGAAACCTGAATATATGCAAATATGTCTACAGCTGTTACTCTAACCTAACCCCACCTTCTTGCTCTCTCAAAATCCAGTTGTAAAGCTTCTCCTGAAATGACAACAAGGAAAGCATTGAATAACAAATTAACAAAGAATATTAAATCTCAAAGCACAAATCCAGATTTACCAACACACTCAGCCACATAGTTCCATACAACAGATGAATGTTTGGCAGTTTACCACTGAGCATACAGCATAGCATAGAGCATCGATTTTGAAACAAACAAAATTCGTTTGATAAGAAAGCATTTCTATCAAAACAAAACCTTAACTCTGCACATAAATCAATAGACAATAGGTACCAACTAAACCCTATGTCTACATTCTCATACTATACGGATTTCAAGGTCTAGGGCAAGCTTAACAAAGAAACGCAAAAAAGCTGGTCAATTCTCAATAATGAATAAACTATTACTTGGTGAGAAACTATCTAAAGACTAAAATAGTGCATTTTCTCTAATTTTAAACTTCTTCAGGGGTTCGGTTCGGCCGTTCGGGAACAGCGTCTGCTCCTCTCGTGAAGATGAAGAAATTCCAGCGGAACTGTGGAACTCGTGATTCGTGAAGATGAAGAAACGATGAGCTCGGTTTGGAACTCGTGAAGATGAAGGAAGAAATCAAGAAACTGTGGGTTCTCCTTCTCTCATCTTCAGAATACAGATTCTACAGAACTGACGATATGATTGACTGTGCAGAGAATGAATTTCCGTTTCACTTACAGCAAAACGGTACGGGGCGGGCCTACCCGCGAGTTTTAAAATCAAACCCGCGGCCATCTCGTCAAATAAATGGGCAGGCTGAGCCCACCCAGTTTCAATTTTTGGCACGCTGCTGCTCGTAACCCATTTTTTACTGGGCAAAATGGGTCGGGCCAATTTGGCCCGGCCTGTTTGCCGACCTCTAGTTCTCAAGGTGGACTTTGAGAAAACGTTTAGCACTATCAACTGGAGTTATCTACAGGAGATGATGAATAAATTGGGGTTTCCAAATAGTCGGATCTGGTGGATCAAGGAACAACTGGAATTTTCCTCAACATCCATCCTTGTTAATGGTAGTCCCACTGGACAATTCTTTCCAAAGAGAGGACTGAAATAAGGGGATCCATTATCCCCATTTTTGTTCATGTTGGCCACTGAGGGACTATCTATCATGATCAACAAAATTGTAGAACTGAACAAACTCGGAGTTCCGAAAATCGGCAGAGGTAAGGTACCCTTATCTCATCTACAATTTGCTGATGACGCATTACTTTTTCGACAGGCTTCTTGGAACACCATCAAGACATATAAGGTCATCCTCCAAAACTTTGGCTGATCTCTGGTCTACGAATCAACTACAGCAAAATCCACCTGATATGCATCAACATGCCTGAAGAAACACTAACCGAAATGGCCACTTATATGGGCTGTTCAACAAGGGTCTTACCTCTAAAATATCTTGGTTTATCAGTGAGTGCAAACCACCATAGAACAACTTGGAAACCAGTTCTGGATAAGGTCAGTAGGACACTGAGTACATGGAACCACAACATTTATCTACAGGAGGGAAACTGGTGATGATAAACTCAGTTTTGGCAGCTCTACCATCTCACTACCTAGCCTTTTATAAAGCCCCTCCTTCGATTCTCAAGAAACTTATAGCTATCCAGAGAGACTTCTTCTGGGCTAGCACAAAAGAAAAAAAGAAGAATGCATTGGATCTCATGGAAAAAGATTGCCTCACCTATAGAGAAGGGTGGACTTGGAGTGCACAACATTAAAATTTTCAACAGTGTTATGCTTGGTAAGTGGGGTGAGAAAATCTTACCTGGTGAGAAAAATCTGGCTATGAACATTTTGCAATCAAAATTTGGTCTGAATGGTTTGCTAAAAGTTGGGGAACTCTGTCAGTTGAAACATCGTGAAAGGCAGAGAAGAAGAAGAAGAAGAAGAAGAGGTAATGAATACGCCTCTAGGTGGTGGAATGAACTACAGGAAACCTTAAGTGGCACCTGGTTCAGCCAACAAGCAAAGATGAGGATAGGTTGTGGGGGTAGACATTAGATTATGGAAGGACAAATGGTGCAACAATGCTTCACTGGCAGAAAGTCACGCAAGATTATATAGGGTAACACAGAACATAAACCTATCTGTAGCAGAGGCAGGAAAATGGGAGAATAGAGAATGGACCTGGACACTAACCTGGAGAAGAGCCTTAAGAGACCATGAAATCACTTATCTAAACAACTTACTTTAACTCTTGCTGGAAAAAAACCCAAGGATGACAAGTGAAGACTACTATACTTTTCAAGGAAACAACAGTGGGAAGTACACAGTGAAGGAAGCCTACAAACTCCTAACTGTTGCAGCACCAAATGAGTACACAGTGGAGGAAGTAGAGAAGCATAAAAGCATCTAGAACAAATACTCACCAAAAAAAAAGAAATGATCTTAGCGTGGAAGGAAAGTCAGCAAGCTATACTAGTAAAGATGGCCCTACAGAGAAGACACAATATACCGAAGGAGCAAGAAATCAGTTGTTCTATGTGTCATGCAGGTCAGGAAATAATAGAACATATATTTATCACTTGTCCAGTAACCTTTTCTATTTGGCAGGTAATTCAAACATGACTGCTGCTAAAACATAATCCGGATCCTCCCACTGAACTACAAGTACCAACACTTCAGAGGATTTAGAAGCTAAACCACCAGGAACCAATATTGAAGCATGGAAATCAATCTGGATAGTAATGATATGGTAGATCTATAAAGCTAGAAACAGATCCCACTTTACAACCACAGAGATAAACTCACAAAGTATATCTCATACAATCCAAAGAAGCACCTGCTAGAGATAAGAGTAAAAAGAACAACTACAAGGTTTCCCTACTCTCTAATAGATTGTATGGTACAACCACTCATATGTCTTCAGTTTTCTAATTGAAGAACAAGACCAAGGTCTGTCCGAGACAAAGATGTGTTGAACAACAATTTGGGATTGATAAGGTGATATTTGGGACATTGGACTAGATTGATCCCACAAGCTGATATGATGATTATCTTGTTAGTGCTGAGTTGTGTACCATACACTTCATTGGACTCTGATAAGTTGACAATGAAGACGCCTAGCAAGTCATGCCAGCAACAACCTATGGAGAGGAATGAATGCGGGAGAAACTCCATGAAGGATAAAGCTATCTCTGTTAGGATATAGACAGTTTTCCTTTGGCTGGACAACAGTTGTACTGTAAATAGTTTTCCTATTTTCTCGTTTCTTTTTCTTGTCTAAATATATCTTTGTACTCTTTTACTTTTATTATTAATGAAATTTCGGCATACCCAAAAAAACATGTAAAAATTCAGATAAGAAGTTGAGAAATGTGGAGTTTTTTGCAGAGAAATGAAATGTTTAAGTCGAGAAATAGAATGATGTCATTTTTTATGAAACAACATCGTTCTAAAAATAAAAAATAAAATGAAGTGGTTTTTGGTTATAATCAAACCCGATCTGTTACAACCGAAAATCCAACCAAAAAATTTTGTTTATGACATTGCATAATCAAACCCGAACCGAATAACCGAACATTTTCAGTTATTTTATTTCAATTACCGTCGGTTTTTACTAACCAAATAACCGATAAATTTTTTTCACCCTTAAATGTATCCGAACACTTACCCAGAGTTGAGCTTTTTCGTTCTATTGAAAAAATGTTTGCATCATCATATTTGCGAAATAAACGATAGAGATAATTATGTTCTCAACGTAGAATTGAAGTTCTTTGATTTTTATCATAATCTATGGATGAAGCATTATAATGCTACTACACACAATATATTTTATGATTTGACCTGAAGTTGTGAGATGTTTATGTAAATATGCATACTGATGATAAAGAAAAATATTTCTCCCACCTGGAAAAATGATGCAAATATATTTGACAATAAATAAATATATATTCCACTTGAAGTGAAAAACAGTGTGTGCAAATACATCGTTGTTAGTATGCATGGAGAGATCCAGAAGAGCAAATAGTATATTACATGAAAGGACAAAGCTTACACATAAAGATGCGTTATTTTCTGCAAAGTCTCAAGAATTTATTAATGATCTTCATTGAAAGAATATCATATTGAGGCAATAAAGTAAAGAGACATTGAGTATCTCATTAATGCATCTATGATTTCAAATTGATCTTAGGTGTGAATTTTTATTGTTTTAGCAATTTCCTCCAATGATTGATTCCTTCCATTGAATATAGTCAGGTTCCAATTTACTATTATGTTTGGCTTGACCGGTTGGACCATGCCGACTCAATATTGATGTGATAAGTTATTGAAAGTTTGTACGAACATCTACTGGAACAATAGAAAGTTTTTCAGTCGAAATGAATTTTCATGCATTGCTTGATAAATGAAACAAGGCCAACACCAGCCATAGTGGGATATAAACATCCGATATTTTTGAAAAAAATCAGGATGATAGAAATCAAAATGTGGATCATTTAGGTATTTTATGATTTTAATATATGCATCAACTAAGTGATCCCATTCCTATTTATTATTGTCTTGCAACTTGACATTTGAAAAGTATTGGGACAAATAATGTATTTGCAAGTTTAATTCCCTGATTATGAAATTAAGAAGGTTTAGGGTTATTCTTGATAGTGTTGGTTAATTTCAAGTCTTATAATGATTATAACATGCGAAACAGAAATATGTATTGAACATCTTATTGATTATGTTCATATGAAAAGCGATTTTGTTGAATCGCTTATAAATTATATTGGCAAACACATAAATATGTTTAAATCCCCCATGTTGGTGTGGGATGTTATTTACAATAAAAGCAATATGCATCAGGCCAACAAGATATCAAGGCATCTCCCCGATTCAAATGGTTCAAGGTCAAGAACCAAATAGTTTTCTTCTAAAATTGATTTATGTTATGCGATTTATTTAATAATTGCTCCACCATAATCGCACAAAGATGGGTCCTCAAATATTGAGGATATATGTTGAGTATGAATCTACAGCTATAATAAAGTATTTGAAACATTGATTGGAGATCAATTTTCGACAAAGATTATCAATTGCCCTTTACATGAGATAGTGTTTTCAACATCAGTGAGAGAAAATAAGCAGTTGAATAAGAATACCAAATGAGTTATCATTGAATAAATTGGGATCCTCATAATATGAACTTTAAGCTCAGAAGACACTTCATTTGTAAAAGATTATTAGTTGTATACTGACCCAAAAGAGTTAGTTTATGCTCAACTGCTAATGCTTCAATAAGAATTGATGTCCCTGAAGGAAAAACTTCTACTGCTAAAGAGGCTATGGCACGCCTGAAGCATGATAACATAATTGATAAAGTCCCGCACTTGAAAACTATGAGATCTTGATTAATTAAGTCACACGGAAAAAGATGGAACCAATAATATAGAAATCGTCGATGATATATAAGTCAATGGAAGAAAATGGCTGGCCAAGAAAAGGTGCAATACACACAGAGTTAAAACTCTTATAAACGAAAAGCATTGGACTTGTAGTCTATAGACCAAGTGGTGTAATGATACTGGTGGGATACAAGTGGGTGTTTCTATTGAAAATACTTTGATATACAAAATACGACTTGTTACACAAAAATTCAGCCATAGTCTCGGTGTTGATTATGGACAAATTATATTTTCTTGTGGTGGATGTATGAACTTTTCGTTATTTGACAAGTCTGGCAATATAAGAAAATTTGAAATGTGTTTGATTTTCAAAAGCCATGATTTCCTAAAAGGGGGGTTATAAGACTTGATAAGTATAAATTGTGGTACACAAAGAAAGTGCTTCAAAGATTTTATGAATAAAGCATATACCTTTGGTATGACAATGGAGAGCTTAACTTTGATACCCCTAAAGAGGATGAAGAACTACTTGATATTGAAGCCCCATTCTAAATGCAAAGGGTGCATTTATGTTTTTTGAGCAGTTAACTTTTTTGTTTATTAGAATAAAAGTGTGCACAATTTGTGCGATTACAAAAAGGGAAAGAGCTAAAGACAAAGCAAAAGCAAATCTAATGCATAGGTGAGGGTTTTGTATCCAGTCTGTAAGGGTTAAAGCCCCCGTCACTTTCTTGTATGTTGTAACCCAGTGCCAGGTGAAGATTTTGATCGAATCCAGAAGAGTCTCCCCCATTCAGGACTTCTTTTTGAAATCTGATGCCATTCCGAGATTTTTAGAGATGCCACACCACGCAGTGCCAAAAGGATTTCCATGTACCAATTTTGTCTGTCTCTATGCTGGATTATCCCCATTTGAGCTTGGAAATGGTTTAAGGCCAAGTGGTGGCCCACATGCTCTACGTTGGGCTACTTGTAAATAGCTTACCATAAGGAATATACAAAGGTCAAGTGATGAATGTATGTGATGCATTCCCTACAATTGCAAAGTTGTGCATTTGGTGCTAAGGAGAGTCCTCTGTTTTATAGTGTAGACCTAATTAGAACGGAGTCAATAGTTAAATTAAATATGAACGAATCATATCTTTCAATGCAGAAGCGTATAGAACTGTATTGTTTCCATTGATTATATCATGAACACGACAGGAGTCTACCAGAGTCTCCTTATAATCCACGAACTCAGATATCCGCCTTCACAGATAATAAGGCAGCAATTCGAGAGAAACTGTATATATGTTTCTGGGTTTCAACACATGAGAATATGAATAATAGTGTAAGTAAATAGGCATACTGAACGCCCTATTTACAGGGAAAAATTAGGGTTTAGTAATTAACGTATAATTATATAATTGACCCTAAATCTAATTAGGTAGTAGAATCTTACTCTAATTAGAATTCTTCATATTAGGTAATAAACAAATCAATTACCATAATTAATTCAATTAGACATATTTACATTATTTTTTGTAACAGTTCCCACTCGGCTACATAAGCCGTATTACAAAATATAGTTTTCAAAATCTCTCGACGCTTTATACGAGAAATGAGTCGTGTGACCACAAAGTAACTAGTAGTGTCATATTAAGTCATCATCCAACTAACTTGACACTTTCAAAGCGACGATACCCCAAACCCACTTCGCATCACCAATAGCTATGTATCCCTTCAAGCTATATACAATATTTGGTTACATACTTAATGTAACCGCTATCGCAAATATGGTGAAGCTAGACAGATTATTGCTTAGACATTAATAACCATCCGTATCAACTCGACTGCTTTCCTAGCATGGTCTGCTGGACTATATAGATCCTAACCCTTGGATGATATACTAAAGTAGCATCATCAAGCCTCAACTTTAAGTCATAGCTCTAAGTCAAAAAGTAACATCAAAGTGGACAAACTTATGTTCATGTGATCACACAATGACAATCAAGGGCTTCTTTTGTCAATTTCACAACAGTCATTCTGCAGCACACATAGTATGATATGTGTGTCATGGCATGACTCCCACTTACGTGGGCATGTCACTCACTTATGTCATGCGAATTATAGTCGTTGATAAATACACTTAGTCTTTATCCTTTATATTCAGCTTTAAAGCTTTAATGTAAAAACCCAGACATTTCACATTCGATTCACTTAGAATCTCATTTCAGGCCAAGTGAAGCGACTGTCCAGAACATTTATCAATCTCATCCTTCATGCGACGCAAGCATAAGGGCGATTTTTCGTGTGACAGGGCCAATCATTAAGCTTTTGTGACTTTTATTGTGCCTTATTAATTGATTGCATACACGAGAGTATTGCTCAAATGAAAGAAAACGTTAATTTTATTTTATAATCAATTGTTACAAAAACATGTTCTTATCATTTACAAGATGCGATTAAACCCTACGTACTCCTAGACTCATGACATGAGCTCTAAACACATCTATAGGAATGAGTTTGGTCATCAGATCGGCAATCATCTTGTCAGTAGAAATATACTTGATACTTATATCCACTTTATTAATAGCATCTGGAACAAAAGTGGTAGCGTCTCTGGATGTTCTTTGTCTTCCATTGGAATTTTGGATCCTTAGCGAACTGCGCTGCAGTATTATCGCAACATTTCTACAAAATCATCGAGCCTCGAAACCAGATCGAGGTACTGTAAAAAACTTTTAAACTAAAATGCCTCTTGCATTGCTACGTTGCATGCGACATATTCTATTTTCATAGTTGACAAAGTGATGCAGCCTTGGTTCTTGCTGTACCAAGATATGGCCCTTCTACCAAGGATGAAGACATATCCAGATCTTGACTTGGACACATCCAAATAACTTCCCCAATCGGCATCCGTAAACCCCTCAAACGCAAGTCTCTCCCTTGATGGCATAGAACTAGATCGATCATTCCACGAAGGTAACGAAAGATCCTCTTGACTCCTTGTCACTGAGCAGACCCTGGGTCGCTGTGGCAATG
>JAOWBN010000001.1:1327506-1339426 GCA_028565015.1 Pinguicula moranensis | reverse complement strand
ATAAAAGCTCTTTTTTCCAAAAGACCTTTTGAAAAGTTACTTTTCATAAGCACAAGAACTTGCAAACACCCACTTAGAGAGTTGCGAAAAATTTGATTTTTGATATTTGAGGGGTTCAGAACAATAAAACAAATGTTCCACTTCTGCCGCGAGTTCGGAGAAAATTGTTGTCCACTTCTGCCGAGCGCTCGGAGAAGAGTTGTTCGAAACCTAGTGAATTGGGCAGAATTCTGTTGCCGCGATTTCTCTGCGCTCGGAGAAGAGTTGTTCGAAACCTAGCTCCGTGAGAATTCTCCGTAAGATGACCCTTTAAGCTGCACCATTTCAGAATAGTGATTATCAAATCCAAAGGTGAATATAATCACGAAAAACGAGCTCCGCGAGATTTCTCTATGAGTTCTCGAGAGAATTTTTGCAATTCGAAACCTAGCGGATCTTAAACTCAACCGAGAAGTATTGTTGCCGCGAGTTACAGAGAATTCTCTTCTCCGTTCAACGAATAAGACCATGAATTCTGTTGCCGCGAGCTTGAGAGAACTTTCGCAATTCGAAACCTAGCGAATCTTACTGGATTTCACCGTATATTGTCTTATCCGTTGGACAACAATCTGGCCGTCCGTTTCTTGTTGGATGAACGGTCCAGAACATGTGTTTAAAGACGTATTCACCGAAGACATCCCTATATATATATTTATAAAAAAATATATGTGTAATCGTCGTTTATTTTATAAAAAGTGCACGTATCAGGTTAAAAATTCAGCTCGCAACCCTGACGGTTTGTCGCAGTGGTAAAGATCGAGACCACCAGGGCTTGCCTAGAAGTCTCATGTTCGAATTTTCGCTGGAACAATGCGAATTTTCCGTTGTAGACAATACGTCAAGACCACGCCACCCGGGCTACGATCCACGATTTGTTGATCCATGAGTTGAGGGCACTGCACATGAGGATTTGGCTATCCACGATCCATGATTTGCCAATCCATGAGTTCAGGGCACTGCACATAAAAATTTGCCGATTCATGAATTAAGGGCATTGCACTGCACATGAAGATTTATCGATTCATAAATTGAGGGCACTGCATATGAATTCAAAGAAATTAGCCGATTTCGTAAAGTAATTGAAGACCCTCATCCCAAAAAAATTCAACTCGCAAATTGGGGAATGGGGACGCACCGCACTTAAAAAAGCAAGAACTATTGCCGCGTTAGACGTTTGTTAAGCTGGATTTTGAACTCAAATTGGACTTCAAACTATTTTCAGATCCGACAAATTCCTCCTTCCCTCCCTCCCCTCTTTCTGCCTTCTTCCAAACAAGGGAACATTGTAGACCTAATTGCATCATATATAGCAAGACAGAGCTGAATCCTTGCTCTTGACATAGAAGAATTGGATAATCTGCTAGTTTGTTCGGAATTGGCTATCCGGACAAGGCGTTTGTTTAAGTTCCATCCAAATAGTTCCGGGGTTTTCTTGTGAAGTGATGCACATACTTGCACTGTGCAATTCAAGCTGGGATATGACTGTATGTGTACAATATGTGTATATTTCTTGTAGGGTTTAGGTTTCTTTGTAAGAAGTGTCTTCTTTATCAGTGTAAATAGCGAATATGGATGGGAGGAGAATAACGGCGAGCCCGAGGCCGTGCTGTGGAAGGCGGGTGGTAGCCAATAATCGGCCTCGTAGTTCTTCAGATTGGTTTGTTAACAGCGTAAAGAAACTGCAGAAGAGGGAGATATCCTCAAAGCGTGCCAGGGGTTTCAGAATGAGTGATGCCCAAGAGCGGTTTCGCAACATTGGCCTGCAGGTTTAATCAATTAAGTCGTCTTTCGGATTCCATTTATTTTTAATTGTTGTTTGTTGTGTTCCGCATTAACGTATGTGAATTTTGTGCTGCCTGTGGCTTCCCATAAGCGATTTGTAACTTTTCTCGCGTTTATGTTCTTCTTTGCCATAAATCTCCTTACCTGACAGAAAAACTAGTTTTTGAGAACTTCATGAAGTCTTGGTTCTCTTACGAGAGTAACCCTTTAGATTTTTGCCATTACTCAATATATGTAGTGCTGATGGCTGACTCCAAGTTTGGTTCAGGGAGAATATGATACTCATGATCCCAAGGGGCATTGTTCTTTGTCCTTGCCATTTCTGAAGAAGAGGTCAAGGATTATTGAAATAGTTGCGGCTCGCAATGTCGTCTTTGCACTTGCACAGTCTGGTATCTGTGCTGCTCTTAGTCGAGGTGCTTATTTGACCAATATAGTTGGAGCATTAATGGAAATAATTCATTATACCAATATTGTCTTTTAAATCAATGGAATCAGAAAAAAAGTTAGTAGTGTAACTTTTGCTTGCAGATACTAACGAGAGGATATGCTTCCTCAATGTTTCTCCTGATGAAGTCATTCGGAGTTTATTTTACAACAAAAACAATGACTCACTCATCAGTGTTTCTGTTTATGCTTCAGATAACTTTAGTTCCTTAAAATGCAGAAGCACCAAGATTGAGTAAGGAAGTCAAACTATCAATTGTTACACTTTTTTGTTCTTTGTTATTCTGTTTTATTGCTCATGCACTGTATTGTATTCTTGAAATGTATCCTAGATACATACGAAGAGCTATACCTGATGCTGGTTTTCCACTTTTTGAGTGTGAGTCATTGAAGTGGCCTGGTTTTGTGGAGTTTGATGATGTAAATGGCAAGGTGCTCACTTATTCAGCCCAAGATAGGTAAGTATTGAAGAAGCTTATCTTTGCTTATCTTATGTATTGCCTCATACTTGAATTTGTTGCTTATTTTTTACTCTATTTTTTCCCTCCTTTTTCAGCACATATAAGGTGTTTGACTTAAAAAACTATACAATGTTGTACTCCATCTCAGATAAAAATATTCAAGAGATTAAGATCAGGTAAATTTGCTGCTTCATTGTTATTTTTTTGATCGGTGAACTTCCTGGTTAAGATATTTAATGTCCGTTTTTTTAAACAAAATGTGAGACAAAGATATTCAATGCCCTTGGGGCTTGGTGTGGCAGATTATGTTGATCGTTCCACATATTACTTCATAGTGCATGTTACTTTGGCATAATATTGTCAATGTTCAAATTCAGAAACTTTAAACTGTAGCCTCTCTGGGCTTGATGTACAAGGTCGTACTAACACAATACGCCTGCATCTTTATTTTACTCTGTTTTAGCCAACCTTTTTGGGTTTCAACAAGGGTTCAGGCTTCCCAATTTGTTTCATTCAGAAAATTTAAAGCATATTTGTATTAGCTGTGATTGAAATTATTTATGATCAATTACTCCGTGCTTGGTGTTGTACAATTTTGCATATCATTTGTATTTTCAGAATGCCTTCTTTTGCAATTGCTAACAATTAACTTATGCTCATTGGCTGTTTTCTAATAGTCCTGGAATCATGCTGTTGATTTTTACAAAAAAAGAAGGCTATGTTCCTTTGAAGATACTCTCGATTGAGGATGGGACTGTCTTGAGATCTTTTAAGCAGCTCCTTCACAGAAACAAGAAGGTCGATTTCATCGAACAATTTAATGAAAAGCTACTTGTAAAGCAAGAGAATGAGAACCTTCAGATTGTTGATGTAAGCCACGTTCCTTGTCTATTTCATGTTTCATGCTCCTCGAAAGCTGAAGTGTTGTCTGTGCAGGTCAGCCGTGGTGAGATAACAGAAGTTAGCCGGAATGAGTTTATGACCCCATCCGCATTTATATTTCTGTATGAGAACCAATTATTTCTCACTTTCAAAAACCGGACTGTTGCTGTCTGGAACTTCAGAGGGGAACTTGTGACTTCGTTTGAGGACCATCTCTTATGGCATCCTGATTGCAATACTAACAATATATACATAACAAGTAATCAAGATCTTATCATCTCTTATTGCCAAGCAGATTCTGATGAGTCATTGTCGGATGGAAATGGTACGTTTTCTCTAAATGTTCTCCACATGAATGCTTCGTTGGAACGACAATTTTTCCGTTTGAGCTTCACATGATATCCTTTTTTGATTTATTTCTTCTACTCCCCCTGTGTTTCGCTTCTTATTCCACTGCCAAGCATGCTAATCTAATTGTCACTTTACATTCATACCATACCTTAGTGAGTGATATAGATATAGGAGTTGGATGTGGAAAGTGGTGAACAAGTCTGATGCTATTTTATCATACAGCTGGCTCTATCAACATTAGTAACATCTTGACCGGAAAGTGTCTCGCTAAGATCAAGCCAAGCAACAACCTCCCCTTGAATGAATGCGATTGCAGCTTAAGTTGTGGTGGCAGAAATTGCAACTCAAGTAAGCGTATCCGAGTTCCAAGAATCATGAACACAGTTGCAGAGGCACTTGAGGACATAACAGCCCTGTTCTATGACGAAGCCCGCAATGAGATCTATACAGGAAACAGACTTGGCCTTGTCCATGTGTGGTCTAACTAGAATTTAATCAGTTTGCTTTGCTTCTTCTCAGATGAAAGCCAAGCAGCCTTAGAATTAAGCCATTAGTTCTACCAGTTCCTCATCTTCTAGTCGTCTTAACCCCCCCTATGGAGGGGGATATATAGATTCTTCGACTCCTTGGTTGTTAGTTGATCCTGGGTGGTCTTCATTTCCTGCATCTAGTTTTCAGCTTTGGAAGAATTTTTGGTAAAGAAATCTAAAGATGCAAACTAGTTCTCCTTTTGCCTTTTCTTATTATTTGGTCTGGTTGGTTGTTTGGGCAGCTTTACATCTTCGTCACGTTATCTTCTTCTTTCGCTTCACGATTTGTTTGACTTTTTGGTTTGTTTGTTACCTCCAAACTTACAAGGCAAGACAAGTTCTAAAAATAAACTAGACCAAAAATTTGTTTTTGTTTTTGTTTTGAATATCCGAATTTTCAAAATTTTGAGAATTTGGATAACGGGACAGGTTTCGGGAATTTTGGAATCATGTCTAAAAATGGGTGCATGATGGTTATGGTCATTATTTGAACCTGTCCCGAAAATAAATGGGACCAGAAATCTAATCTCGTTTTTGTCCCGAATATTCGAATTCTCGAATTTTTTTGAAATTTGGGTAACGGGACGGGTTTTCGGAAACTCCCAAACCCGTTTGGCTACCCCTATGGGTATGCTTGAATCCCGATTCTATCCCGAATCACTCGAATTTTTTTGGAACTTCGGGCCTCGGAAAACTGAAGGTACGAAATATTATTTTTGTTAGTATTTTTTAATTTTTTAATTATAAATTGAGATTGGGTTGCCTCGAAGCTCAATTTTGACCAATTTTTTTTAATCATATTTCAATCCGATCCAAAATCTTAAAATTTTGTTAGGTCCGATGCTCGATAACCGTTTCCCATTCTCTAACCATTCCTCTACATATACTATTTGAAATGGCACGATGACGTCGTACCGTGGTCCAGAGTCTACTCTGCCTTGTAATTATGCAGGACATTAAACGGGATATGTGGAGTAAAGTAATGGTTTGTAATAATTGCGGGTACCAATCCATGCTAATTGTAGTAAACAATGATAACCGACAACATTTGTAGTTTTAATTACAAAACATTATTTAAACAATAATCTTACAATAAGATTTGATCACTCATCAGACGGATCTAGTGAGCCGACAAATGGAGTTAAACCCAACCAAAAATCATCGGGTTTGTCCTTTTCTTTATATTAAAGAAATTTTGACCAAAATACCCATCTAGAAAATTCCCATAGCACTCTCGTATTTCTTCTCATAGCACTCTCGTATTTCGTGAGTTTGTGGGTTCGATCCCGACTAGGAACACCACAAATTGGGGTCAGACTCCCGTTTCATGATTGGGTTCGCTCGGTCAGCGGTTTGCTTGATTGGCCCAGAGAGTCGGTTGAGCGGATTCCTATGGACTAGTCGACAAATAGTCGGATACTACCGGTACTCCAAACCAAAAAGAAATTGACCAAAAATACATACTTTTTATTGCTATTCCTCTCTCTTCAAGCAACAAAACCTACAAACCAAACCTTTTTCTCTCTCTCTCTCTCTCTCTCCCTCTCTCCGCACAATTTATAACTAGGCGACTAGAACCTAACTACTTGTTTATTCTCTACTGTATCTCTCACGCGGTCGGAACTCGGAAACACATTCCTGCTTCAGCTCCCGTAACTCTACTACATTAGATGTCTGATGAATTTTGATCATGCTCTTGATGATTTTTTGTTAAGAATGACGAGATTTGAACTATCTTGCTGCTGGAGTTTTATTTTGTTTGTCGGTGGTTAGGAAGTACAATGTTTGTTGGAGGCAGATCTGATTTAGGCACGATGCTGAGCTTCAGATTCTGATAGTTACCTTGGATTTCTGTTTCTGTCATTAGTTGAGTGCACATGAGATTATGGACATTTCGGTGTCATTTGATGGAATGCCACATTGAAATGTTTATGTTATCAGTTGGTGGCGAACCACAATTGATCCTTGAGATCATGTTATTTTATCGATTTTCCCAGTCAAGGATTGATTTAGTGTGACTCTTGTGATTATAGGTTTGTTTAATGAGATGCTTCTGCATTGCAGGTTTGCTTGATGAGTTGACCTGGTGTTTCAGATGGTAAAAACTTTAAAAGTCAGTGGCAATTTACGCACTTGTTTTTCTATCTTTCGGAGTATTACGTAGTTTGGAGGCCAGTGTGGTTGTATTAAGAAGCAAGAGGATTGTGCTGATTCTTTTCTTTTTTATGATAATTTTTTCTTAGGATAATTTGTTGGAGATGGATGCAGCGATCAATGCCAACACTCCCCTTGATCACATTGAGTTCCACTTATTTCCCACCGAAAATAGGTTGTATTTCAAATCTAGTGTATACATTTATTTAGAAAGTATCATGGGTTGTGTGTGGATCTATATCTGTCTATGAAATAGTGAATACTTGGTCGCCACTAACTTATGCTTGTACACATTTTAGATCCACCTTACTGGAGTAAGAATATTTATCTTCTTTTCTTAATTTCTGGTCTGCATTTCTGTTTTACTTAATGCGATAAAGTTGTTTAGTAACACCTCTTCTTTTATTTTTTTGCGTATGGAAATACGGCTCACGCCTCACATTTGTTGCAGAGTTCAAATCAAATTGGATTTCATATCTGATTTAGGCTCACGCCTCTTCTTTTATTCTTTTTGCTTCTTAGTTTAAATGATTTGGGTTATCATTTTACTGGTTTCTTTTTATATAATTTCCTTATTTATTTTATTGCTTGTTCATTTGTAAAGGTATGAGACTTGGGTACAAAACGCTGACAAGAAAGAGAAAGTGGCATCTGGACTCTTGGAGCATCTGTTACTGCATTCAGCTGAAGCCAGGTCTTTGCATTCAAAAGGATCAAACTCCAAGTTTATATTAAGCTCACCAGAAAATTCACAGAACATCAAATGGTTTACTAAATCCACACTGTTAAGGTTTGCCATTATCCTTGTTTTACGATTTTCATAATACTAGAGATGGAGGATGGTACTTGTTTCTCTTGCTGGGAGTCTTACTTTGATGAAGCAGGTTTCTACATATAATTGGTTTGGAAAAAATACTGGATGACACCAATTTGTTAAAAAATGAGATTTCTCAGCTGGAAGAAGCTCGCAATTTTCATATATCCTTATATCTGAAGGTAAGATCGTTTAACTTTTCTTTCTTTTAATGTAAAAATGAATTATTATATATATATCAAACCCGATGTTCTTATTCTTCTTATGGCAGGGTTCAGATGATCATTTCAGGAGTGAGGGATCTGGTTAGTACCAGCGTAGTACTTTTTCAGATAAAACTCGTGATCTTAATGTGAAAAAACATTGTTTTCATGTGGAGGTTCTAAGGCAGCGACGACAGATGTTTTTTTTGCTTATTCTAATCTTCAAAGAAGATCTACCTTGTGATCATAGTTGACAACTACAACTGTATTTACTTTTTCCCTTCTCCATTATGGCAGGGACTAGCTACTCTGATGGAGTGGATCCAGATGTGAGTCTTGCTGTGCCATTTTTTCGTAAAAATTACTTGAGTAATTTTTAACTTGCACTTCCTCCTCATACCGTTTATGGCTTGTTTGCAGGCTGAAGTCTCAGCTTCCAAGTATGTTTGCCTATTTCTCTCTGGATACTTTAGATACCCAATTAGATTATGCAAGTCCAACTGTTGGTTCGTTTAGGAATGAATTGCTGCAGGCCATGGATTCAAGACTTGCTGCATTGAGAGGAGAATTACTTGCAGCCTTTGACCAGGCCGCTGCCTCGAGATTCTCCGTGGAGGATATGATTGATCTAGAGAAGTTTTCAGACAACTTTGGTGCGAGAGACTTGAGGTATGCTAAACTGTAGAACCAGGGCACCTTATATTAGATAAATTAGTGGAAGTGTTAATCACTGCCAACTGTCGAATATGCATTCCAGCGACACATTTCGGAAGCACATAGAACTGAGACAAGGACCTCATGCTGGTGGAAATTCAAGCAAGAAAACATTCTCATGTAGTGACACATTAAGAGAACCATATGGGCATACCAGCAGATCATCATTGACCGAGATGCGAGTAGAATATGCCGCATCACCTGCTAAAGCTGCACAGGTTGAGAGACAGCAAAGCTCTACAGATAATGAGGTATCTTCTTTCTCAAGTGAGGAAGAGCAACTATCCCTTGAAAGAAGTCGAACTCTTATAAGATCCTCTTCACTGAGGAGGTCGGCATCTCCAATGCGGAGAATACAAATTGGTCGCTCTGGATCTCGGAGGTCGACCGCAATAACTATTAAGAGTCTGAATTATTTTCCTGCTAGAGAAAGATCATTTGTATCTAAAGAGCTGTCTGAGAATAGTAGTGATGAAGAATCTGAGAAAGCAATAAAAAAATCTGAAAGTACTGTGAAGAGGATGAGTGTGCAAGATGCCATTCATCTTTTTGAAAGTAAACAAAGGGATCAAGCATCGGACATTCAGAAGGAAAGGTCTTTGGTGAGTGTTTCTACTGGTGCCAATAAGTCTGTGCTGAGAAGATGGAGTAGTGGAGTAATTGAAGATGGTTTGCGCCCCAAGGACACATTTGTTGATGTTAACATGAAAGAGACTCAAAATAATGTGGAAAGTAAGAAAATAAGCGATAACAGACCTGAATCTGAACCTGAGCCAGTGGCTTTAGAAGACTGTCCTATAGAAAGCAGTGGTTCAGAAGCGAAATTGGACTCTGTTGAAAAAGGAGCATGTAATCCCGAGTATATGGTAGAGGGATCTCTTCCGGCTGAATCAACTGGTACAAGTGACAAATTAGTTGCATCAGCTGAATGGAGACGTCAAAAGGAAGCAGAACTAAATGAGTTGCTGATGAAGATGATGGAGAGCAAGACTGTGAAAACCCCAACTTCTGTGCCTGCCAGCAGCAAAGGAGAAAGCTTGTCTTCGAAGCAGTGGGGCAGTTCCTATGACCATGACAAGGAGAAGAGGGAAGGGAAGCTTTCAGGAATGGCTGCTAAAAAAGTAGCAGATAAAACCAAGCAAGTCAGAGCAATGAAACAAGTTCTTGATCCAAAAAAATTAGAGGTAGCTTCAGCAATCACAAGCGATGCCAGTAAAAAACTCAGTGCAAAGAAGCTGCAGAGACCAAAAAACAGTATAACTGCACCTGCAAATACCAAGTCTGATAACCTGCTACCTGGTAATGTTAAGAAGACATCTACAAATGCTACTTTTTTGCCTGTGACTCGTAAGTCATTGCCATCAATGCCATCACCCAAGGCTACAGAAGTAGTACCTGCTAAAGTCCCTGGTGTAGCATCTCCTATGGATCCGCCAACTCGCAGAAGATCACAGCCAAAACTACCAGTTACTCAATCTAGCCCCAAAGTAGTGACATCTGTAGTGCGGGCTAAAGCTGAAAAAACTGATCAGAATGATAACAAGAAAAGCTCTAGTAGTGCTACTGTGAAGCAGCAGCAGTCTGTGTCAAAACCTGGGAAAATGGCCAAAAGTAAATTTCAGACTCCTGAAAAACTTGCTCCAACAGCAAAACCTAGCTTATATAGCAAAGTTACCAAGAAAAGCAGCATTGTACCACTGGAATCAAAGCCATTTCTTCGGAAAGGTTCGGGAATTACCTCCAGTGTTAATTCATCTGTAAACAAACAAGCATCTTCTGATCCCCAGGAATCATTGAGGACGTCTCAAGATCTAACTTCAGCAGATGAAAGTATAACCATTACTAGCTCTGCTGGGCTAGTGATTCAGCAAGAAGAGGCTCCAAATGAAGAGTTAAAAATGCATGCAAGATCGGAATCTTGGACCATTGCGAAAAGTCCCCAGAAATGCGAACATAAGGAGGATTTTGGTCAAGTTGAACCCACCGCTGATGATTATTCCATTAATAGGATGGCTGAACTGGAGCAGAAAACTGAGAATGAAGAGGAATCAACAATCTCTCCTACAGCTTGGATTGAAATAGAAGAGCATGAAGATACAGCTCGTGACCATATTCCGCAAATGGTGAATTCACCAGCCAATATAGCTCCGTTTAGGGTGCCTAGTCCTCGAGTGCGTCATTCTCTGTCACAAATGCTTCTTGAGGAAAGTAATGAGCATGATGTAGTTGACTGGGGGAATGCGGAAAATCCCCAACCAATGGTCTACCATAGGGATACACCAAAAGGATTAAAAAGGCTACTAAAATTTGCTCGCAAGAGTAAAACTGATGCAAATTCAACTGGCTGGTCGAGTCCATCCGTCTTTTCTGAAGAGGATGATGCTGAAGATCCGAGGATTGCATACAAGAGAATTGGAGAAAAACTGCAGAGGAAAGCAACCCTGCACTCAAAGAACAGTGGAAACCAGAAAGGATCAACTGATGATAGAAACCCGGGTACTTTTCTTGTCTTAATTCCTTAGCTTTTCATGTAAGGAGCTGAACTGATATCTAATACCGAACTAATAGAATGAAAATTGACACGGGAATCGGAGTCATTGATGACATGATAATCGCCCTGGGATAGTTCTAGAAACCTTATGAACAATAGATATGAGAATTTTGGCGGGCATCCTTCTGGAAATGAATCCGACTCCATGCTTTTCTACTCTCTAGCTTTACATCTTCTCTTCTT
The DNA here is from genome assembly GCA_028565015.1 of Pinguicula moranensis. Lineage (NCBI taxonomy): Eukaryota > Viridiplantae > Streptophyta > Magnoliopsida > Lamiales > Lentibulariaceae > Pinguicula > Pinguicula moranensis. Next base: position 1,328,315 of record JAOWBN010000001.1, on the reverse strand, counting down.
TGATGAATGAGGATTGTCATATTCTCATAGATGAAACAATTTCTTTTTCAGCTCCAGCTACTAAGAGCAAATTCAGTAGTCAGGGTTTTCCTCAGCAGCTTCAAGAGGAGCATGTTACAGCTTCACTAACCACAACCAAAAGTTAGTAAGAATTTTCTTTTTAACTTTGTGATTCTGTTCCATATGATTGATTATGTATCTTAATCTTCGCTTCTACCTGTCTTTCAGCAACAAGATCTTTCTTCTCACTTTCAGCATTTAAAAGCAACAAATAGGAGACGAACCAGGATAACGAGATGGTGTTTATCAAGGAGCCTGCTAACAGCGCATTCCCTTTTGAAGCAAATGCTGCTTTTCTCTTTCTGGAACTTTTTGTGCTCTCGGCTATAGTTGATATGTAATTGTCTCGATACATTAAGATAAGATTTAACCTCGTCGTGTGTTACAACTAATTTTGTATTTTGCTAGTTGAGGCAATCATGTAGCTAGTATTCAGTCCAGAATCACTAATTTCGAATTCCTCCACCCCAATTTTATTCATACATCAAACGATATCACTATTTGGCCTGTTTTGAAAATGGATCATGCGGGTTAGGCCCGTTTTTAAAAATGGGACATGCGAATTTGGCACAATAACCCATAAAAATATTTTATTTATATTATTAATATATTTTTAATTTATAAAATTTTAACTAAAGAAAATCCGTTTTCTACTTAATAAAGTTGAAAAACGGGATTTGAGTAAATGAGTAAGGGGAGTAGAATATTTATAGGAACAAGTGAAAGAAACTTTTTGTGTGAAATCCGTG
>JAOWBN010000001.1:1316766-1327406 GCA_028565015.1 Pinguicula moranensis | reverse complement strand
CAGGAAATAAGTTTTAATGAGAATACTAATCAGTTAAATCTAGATGGGATCCTAGACTGACCTTTTTGACCAACTCCATAGCTTATCCATGTATTCAACAGGAAAACTATACCCCAGAGAACAACAACAACTGAAATAGAAACTTTGTACAAGGAATACCCTCCAGTTCCCACGTTCAATAAAGTTCTCTTTTGTAAAAGAGCTTTACGTGATCTCTGCATTGCAGATATATCAAACTTGCAGGCCAACTGATCAGCTCTGCTGATGGAAAAACAAGAGAAATGTTAGGAACTAAGTGGACATAGAAAAGAGATAGCAGTTCACATGATACACGGGTAACATATAAACCAAGCAATGAGAATACATCTACTAAGAAATGTTGGTACTACCAAGTTAGACGCAACTCTTAAATGGACAAATAATGGACTGCAACAAGATCCTGTTAAACAATCCCATACAAAAATCAATCCACAAAAGAAGTATCAACGGAGTAACCACGATACAACTTACAAGAAGGGATATAAGCAGAGAACCAAAGACAAAAAAAACAGAAAATGCACGGATTAGATCCCAAAGTTTTCGTTTGTGCAGAGTTCAGAACACGTCATTCAGTCTAAAGAAAAGAGTCAACATAGACCAATCTACCGAGAAATGATACAGCGCACTAAAATTGGAGTGCACTAACACACTAATGGCCTAAATGAACAAAAATACCCCTGTGTTAAATTTGGTATCGGTGTTTAACACGAGGGTATTTGGGTATTTTCCGTCCATTAGTGCACTATTAGTGTGCTATTTTTAGTGTGCTATATCATTTCACCTAAATTTCACATTAACAATCACATTCCAATTTATATGGCTGTGTAGATTTTCGATTTCGTTAATCAGTAAAAATAATCACTAAATTTTTACGCTTAAGAATTAGTACCTATAATTCTTTTTTCCTTTTACTTTTACTTATATTTTATTTTTCTTCTCATTTTGTAATTTTCGAGTGTTTGAAAAAATTATAAAAAAATTTAATTTTTTTATAAGAACAGTATTTGCACTTGGGACAAAGTACCACCTGTAATTCCTTTTAGAAGTGATATAGCACAAGAAAATCTGCCACAAGAAATACAAGAAATTATGGAGGTCACATAAATAAATGGATGAGATGAGTTTAGGTTGGTGAGTCCAAGACCGGAATTAGCCCTAATTTTTAGGGTGGGCTAAAATACCCTAAAAAATTTAGGCGGCCATTTTTTTTGCCGCTTTTTTTTCTGCTCAAAAATAAAAATTAAAAAATTATTTAAATATTTTAAATAAAATATAAAGTTAAAAAATAAATATAACAAAGTTTAGGTAATTAAACAATAAAATATCTAATATATCGCTCCCGGCGACCACTCTTATCGTAAAATTCATCGATAACAAAATTTGAATCAATGTCACTAGATAATTCTTGTTCAATACAAACAACCATCGAATCCGAAAGATATTGGCTTTCCATTCTATTGCGAAGAACACTTTTGACACGCTTTCCATCTGGAAGGTAGCGGCAAATGGTGAATGGTATTTTATGCTGTCTCAAATCCTTCATAGCAATCTAGTAAAGAAGGACACAATTCTGTTTAAAATGATGAGACCAATATCAATATCAAAATTCAAGAGAATGACTGTAATATCAATGAAGGAAGTATTCATTTGGTCAGATGTATTCTATCACTAGACAAATATAGTTGTGGCACTTCAGATTGTCCTTTTAATATTTTTTTAAGCTCAAACAAAAAAGAAGAACTCATTTACCATCTTCAACACCATCCCTCAAGTCAAGAAGGTAAGAAACAAGCAACAATGAAATTGAAGACCATAATAAGTAAGCTATATATTATCAAAAAGCTATACATTCACATATTTATTCACTAGTTCATTGAACTCAGTAATGAAGGGTTTGAGCATTTGAACTCAAAATTATTTCGGTAAATCATTATGATATATTTGACAATAAAGTATATAGCTAAGGATACTTGAGAAACCACCATACATAACAAGGTCACAAGCGGCGCGAAAGTAACTCACAAGCAGCATCTTAGAGTAGTCATCCAAGTTCATCCAATTGGTAACAGAATATTTTTTTATCAGATTTGTACGTCAAGGGGATTAATCTCACCCTCCAACTCAACCATAACCGGTGCATTCATACTGCCAAGCCATATAAAAACACCACGAGATTAAAAGCTACTCAACCTACAAGCACAAAACTCCAAGATTACAGAAAACACAAAAAACAACCTTATTTGCAGAGCCCGAGTGCCCAACATCCTTGCACGCTCGTACTTCGTCATATATTTGGATTCGAGGCCGCTCCATTGGTTCCGTCTCCTGCTTCTCTTCACCTTCACCTTCAACTAGATCAGGAACATCATCATTGTTGTTCTCTTCTTCTCCCTTCCTATTACATTCGCCATGAGACACGGGGAAACAAAGAAAAAAAATAGAGTAACAAACATTGCAACACGGAAAATCCAATAAAAAAACATGAGGAAAAAAAGAATAACTTGAGAATCGAAGAAGATTCTCACATCAAGTTCAGGCTCCATCGGCTCGTCTTCATACCTAAACAAATTTAGGTTTCCCTAGGTTAGCGAAGCAATCGACTCAAACAAAAACTTTCTTCAAAGAACAACCTGGTATCAACAATTCAAGGAACTAGCAGAATTATCGAATGAAAAATTAAACATACGAGCCGTCCATCTCTTAGTCATCGTCGGTCATGGCGTCCAACAATTTTCCCTCGTTCCTCTCGCTTGCTCTGTTGCTGCAAAATTGCTCAAATTTCAGAAGACGATTTCAGTAAGTAGCAAGCGGCTGCGCCAGGTGGACTGGGCTTAGCTGATTCCGGGCTAAAGCCCGGGCCCGCCCAAGCATAGGTCACCATTGAATGTGTGATTCCCACTGTTTGATATGTCCAAAAAGCCCATTTGAATAATCCATTCATACACAGGAGGAGCTTAGCTATTATATTGGGCTTGAATCGACAATTTTAGCCCAGATTTACTTAGACTGAACTACTATAAAATGCATCTAAGTGCGAGCGAAACCCTGGTCTCAGAAGTGAGGCAGAGGGCATTGTACTGTTTTGGCTCGCTGCTTTCCTTTCGTCTTTGGTTCTTATCAATTATGAAGGTGACATATTTCAGTTTCTCTGTTAGATTCTCTTCCTGTTTTATCATTCATCAATGTTGGTTTTAGAGGTAATTTGGTTCCGTTGTCTATCTTGTAGTTTAATATAGCGAATCCAACAACTGGCTGCCAGAAAAGGCTCGAGATAGACGATGACCAAAAGCTGTATGCCATTCTTTTACATTTAATTATTTGAATTCTTTGTTATCTTAATATCGTCTTTTGGCTCGAATCATTTGCTTTCAGTTTTAACTCGTGCCGAAGCTTCTAATGTAGGTTCGTAGCAACAATATATATTTCGTTCTGTTTTGTTTTGTTTTGTTTTGTCTTGTGTTGTCTTTTCTGCTATTGGTTTTTACGAATAGGAAATGAAGTGAAGTAGTGAAGGTATATTTCATAATTTTCATGGTTCACAGCGAGCGGTATGGCCAAATCAGTTTGCCGTTTGATAGAATGGCGTCTATCGTTCATTCACTGTTTCTTGATGGAAGCTTTTTTTGCTTGCCGCTTCCATGTTATTTGATTCTGTGGAATTGGGACAATGGATATTGTTCCCAATTTATTTAGAATTCACCTGTAGCCACTCTTCAGTCTCCGTGCAAGTTTCTTGTGGGACAGCATTTTGTGTACGTGCTGGGTATGCTATTCGGACCGTGGAACATGCGAAGCAGTTTTTGTAGATTCCTATTAAAGTTGCCTTAAGTTGTTCCTGTGTTAAATTCCAGCCGTGTATTCTGGGATAAGCGGATTTCTCAGGAAGTCAACGGTGATACGTTGGGTGAGGTGTGGCTTGAACTTTGAAATTACACCATTTGCCTGATTTTTTTCTCCTTGCCTACTGATAATCTGCCTAGCAGGAGTTCAAGGGCTATGTCTTTAAGATCATGGGTGGTTGTGACAAACAAGGTTTCCCCATGAAGCAAGGTGTCCTGACTCCAGGTCGTGTTAGACTTCTGTTACACCGAGGTAGGTGTATTGGACTGGACTTTGTTACATATTTTTTCATGTTGAGTGAGCCCCAATTTTATAAATTTTACTTGTTTATACAGGTACCCCATGCTTCCGTGGTTATGGTAGGAGAAATGGAGAACGTAGGAGGAAATCTGTCCGTGGGTGCATTGTGAGCCCTGATCTCTCAGTTCTGAACTTGGTTATTGTGAAAAAGGGAGAAAATGACCTTCCTGGACTCACTGATACTGAGAAGCCCCGAATGAGAGGTCCAAAGAGGGCTTCCAAAATCCGCAAGCTATTTGCCCTCTCTAAAGATGATGATGTTAGGAAGTATGTCAACACTTACCGCCGAACATTCACCACTAAAGCTGGTGAGTTGTATATTGCATAGTTTTGATCTTGCTTACCCCCAAAAAACATTGGGTCATGTGCTATTCTAATTTCTGAGGTGCTTCTGACTGTTTTTTTATTCGACAGGTAAGAAGGTTAGCAAAGCCCCTAAGATCCAGCGATTGGTGACTCCTTTGGCTCTGCAGAGGAAGAGAGCTAGAATTGCGGCTAAGAAGAAGAGAATTGCAAAGGCAAAGTCTGACGCTGCCGAGTACCAGAAGCTTCTTGTTAGTCGGTTAAAGGAACAGCGAGAAAGGCGTAGTGAAAGCTTGGCCAAGAGGAGGTCTAAACTCTCTGCAGCCTCCAAGCCATCTGTTGCTGCTTGAGTCCTTATTGATGAAATTACTTGGCATGAGCGCTATATGACATTTTAGTGCTTATTTTGCACTTCTGTTCAATTTGCTGTTTGGAATTGAGGTCCTTTCAACTCTCCGACAACTGCTGTTTGTGTCTTAGAGATTCTGCGATGTTGGTTTTCACTTGAAATATTTACTTGTGTCTGCCTTCTCAGGTAATTTAGAACAGTTCATCATGCAACATTATTGAATCCCAAAAGTTCTCTTGTTTGGAACAGTTCTTCACTTTATGTTTGGAATCTTTCTATTTTCTCCCATTTGAACAAGACGCTTTCAACTCTATTTGCAATGGACAAATATATTGGGTACGTTGTTTTTGTCGTTGGCAATAATAAACCAATAATTCAAGTTTTAAATACCCATGGTATAGATTAGCAAACGGGCAGGATTAAACGTTCTTGGCCTATTACCCATTAAAAATGGGTTTTTGGTTGCTCTGCCCGTTTCTAAAACGTGTGGCGGCGGTGTTATATAAGCAATGGGCGGGTTTAGCTTGCACCGTTAATTTAATTGTGCAACCGTGGGTTCGAAAATTGAACCCGCGGGTAAATCTGTCCCGCCCGTTTTGAAGCAATACAATTACACTAGGCGAGTCATCCATTCATTCCTTAGTTTCTTCTTCTATTCGAGACTTAAGTTTATGGTTGAAAGTTGAAACTTAACTGATTCAAGAGGACCACTTCTTCGACAGGTCCTCTGTATCTTCAATACGGGGTATTTTCGTCATTTACCCCCTTGTCTTGCACTTCTCGTGCGAAATCTGCCCTCCGCTATATCATTTCTCTCACACAAATTATAAACTCGCACAATTAACAAGTTTCTATACGAGAATCTGAATTTGCAAATCAAGTTTCATTTTTCAAAATTTGAAATTGATAATGCTTGTAATTCATTGATTTATGAATGACATTTGTTAACTTTGGCACTATATTAAATACATCTTGGATATTTGATAGCATCATTGATATGTAAGACTTTATAGAATTTGAGTTGTTGTGGTTGCATTTAGAAAGCATTGCATTATACATTTTTCAGAATTTGAATTTTCTATTCTAATTATTTTTCCCAAACTGAATGTAGGTGCTTAGTTTAGAAAATGGATGATATGCATGAGGATGAACTTCGTTGAGAAGAAGAAGTTGATGCATTTTGATTTGCAGACCTTTACATACAGAGCAGTACAACGACGGGCACCTCTAAGAAAAATAAGAAACTCACGTATGATGTGTATAATCATTTTGAGAGGTACCAGAAAATTATTGATGGCAAAACTGTTTGAAAGGCAAAATATAACTATTGCAAAAATGAGTATAATGGGAACACGACAATTGGTGGGATTGACACGTTGAAGAGGCATGACACCAAGTGTAGATTGAAGCATGGTGGTGTACTAACCAGTCAACCAACACTACATTTCACTGTTGATGGCAAGGTATGGCGGGAATCCTTGGTGCAGTTGACCGATGTTTGTGACTTGCCTATCAACTTTGGAGAGCATTCGGCTTATCAAAAGTATATTAAAAAAATCCTTCAATCTCTCCTTCCAAGCAGTTCGTGCACGCACGATTCAGCGTGACATTGAAGAATATTTTGAGAGATAGGTTGGTGAAATGAAAGTTGTGTTCGTTGCTTTGCAATATTGTGTAGCCTTGACGTCTGATATATGGGATTCTAGAGTTCATCTAGATTATTGTAGCGTAGTGGCACGTTATATTGACCATGGCTGGAATTTACTGAAGTGAATCATTTGTTTCAAACTGGTTGAGAGACACATTGGTAAGATGATTTCAGAGAATATTTTTGAGGTACTCAAGGGATAGGGACATGTGGATCGCACAATCTCCATCACACTAGATAATGCATTTGCGAATGCAAAGGCTATGAGATCACTTTGGGGTCCGTTGAAGTCATACAATGCTCGCTTTCTTTCGCATCAGAGATGTGCATGTCATGTTTTAAATTTGAAAGTTCAAGCAGGTTTGAGTGCTTTTTTTTGATAAGCCAAAAATTCATTGAATAAAAGAAATATTTACAATTTCTTACTAGGGGTAAGAACAAAGAAAAAAAAAGTAAAAAAGTGAAAAGTAGTTTGTAGTTTCAGTATGAAGACTAGGGTCTAAAATCTATCATACACATCAAGTGCTAAATGCATAGATCAGGATTCCTTCTTGTGGATAAAGGGGAAAGAGCCAGAGGTGAGCAAAATTGATCCCTTGACTCTCAGCTATGCAGGCTTCTATAAAAAAAATGACTACAGGTTTGAGTGCTTTAGAAGATAATGTTAAAAATGTTAGAAAGTTTGTGTCTCACCAACGCATTAATGCCTTTAAACCTCAAAGTATCTCCTTGGGTTACAAGCAACATATTTTGGATGCTGACATGCCAATTAGATGAAATTCGACATACATTATGTTGAATAGATTAAATGAGTACAAGATGCCCCCTATCCCAATATTTGATGAGTGCACAGAAGCAAACTTCCTCTCATCCTCCAGCTGTTTTGACATTCTTTGAGTCGAACGTCATTGAAAAAATTATCACATTCCTTGAGGTCTTTTATGAGGCCACAACTACTTTGTCAAGGAGTTATTTTACTACATCTCCTCTAGCCATACATCAGCTGGTACTAATGGCGAACAATCTATATGAACATAAGGATGATGAAAACATAGGAGGTATATTCCTCTCACCCCCAAGCTGCTTTAAGTTTTTTTTTTTTTTTATTGTTTTCATTCTTTGACCTTTTGAAAAATCTTTATTCTCTTATTTGTAGGTGCCGTGCTATCGATGAGGAGTAAGTATTTGGATTATTGGGCTACCCCTCCTCTCTTTTATTCATTGGCTTTCATTTTGGATCCTCGAGCTAGGAGATGCTGTTTGAGGAAGCAATTTTACAGATGCGACATTGGATGGGATTAGAAGATGATAATACTGTTGTAAAGAATGTCAAAACCTCTTTGTTCAACCTGTATATCAATTATGAGAGCAAGTTTGGAGGTATAAGTAGAGTTCGAGCACCACCACCTAGTTGGAAGAAATTATTGGCTTGAAAGTTATTGGGTGGCCTTGGTTCATCATCGAGTTTGCATATGGAGTCGGGTTCTGTTGTTCAGTATCTTGAGTTGAAAAACTATCTTCATACAAATTTTGAAGTGACAGATGAACTCGATGGTGAGAACTTGAACATTTCATAATGCTAGGATGCACGCAAGACAAAATATTCAGTTCTATCATAGTTGGCAAAGGATGTCTACAACATTCCAGCATCCACAGTTTCATCCGAGTCTGCTTTTAGCATGGCTGGAAGGATATTCGAAGAAAGACGATCTAGGTTGAAACCAAAGATTGTAGAAATGTTGACCATCATTAAGGATTGGGAGATCCAGATTGATAGAATTGACGATTTGGGTTCGTTGGAAGATTATTATCTCAAGGAATTTGATGAAGACAACGACCCTCTTACTTTGGCTCCTCCTGCTCGTCTGGTATTTCGGCAGTGAAGGTTAATTATTCATCCTTAATCTGTTTATATAACTAAATTTCAATTTATGTAAATAGTTACTTATTTTTCATGAAAATGATGAATGATTAGATGCAATACGACTTGAGATTTGAGAAGGTTAAGTATTATATACCTAAGTTAGCATTTGTATTAATTTTTATGGTACTTTTCAGGGACTAACAAGTAACACTTTTGCAGCCTACACGAATGTTGGTTGGATTGGATCCATCATCAAACAAAACTTGGTTATATGTTGGTGGTTAGACTTGATGATTTGAACTTGGTTATATGTTTGTGGTTAAACTTTTGGATAATTGTTGAGGCTTATACACTATTTTGCTAAATGTTGGTTTAATCTATTTACACTTGGTATTTTGTTGTTTTATACTCTGCCAACAATCAACGCTTTGGAGTTTGGCCAATAGTAGTCTTCTAATGACATTCCTTGTCGGGTGATGCCTGAGTTTTAAGGTGCACAAGTCTACCATTGGGATTGAAAAAAAATGTTGGAAACGTTTGGCCATTAGCTTCATGCTTTTAAATTTCCAGAAAATTTAGTATGGTGAAACTAACAAGATTTTTGGCTATGTTTTTTCTATTCTTCCTTTTTCCTTGTGCTTACTTGTCTTTGCATTGCAACCCTAAAGAAAGATACAATTGTTGGCTGAGTTTCAATTAAACTCATTCATTGTTTTAAGTCTGTTTAAGGCCAAAAGATTGAGATGTTGAAATAAAATCGGGAAAAGTTCTCCGTACAATGGCGATTCCCTGAAAAGTAAGGTTACCATTTTTGTCATGAATATTCTTCATCTGCGAGTAGCTACCAGTGGGTCCACTCTCACGATTCGATTCTTCCTCTCCCTAGGGACACCTTTGGTACTTGTGGAGCACTCCTACGCCACCATGCTAGTGTAGCTGTCTCCTCGTACTATTTATGTACTCTTCCCTATGAGCTAACCCACCTTCGCATAGTTACGGGCGGTTCTATCTGTAGCCTAACATATCATACACGCAGGTGTTTGGAAAGCAGAACACTCTGCCAGTACAAGTTCGACTGTGCCCCCGTGTAGGTAAATTGTTTGCCACCTTCTTCATCTCTTATTCCATAAAAATTGTTCATCTGAGCAGATAGGTAAGGTGCTGAGAAGTCTGGGCCATGTTAAGTCCTTACGCATTGCAAACAAAACATGCGAAGATGGTTGGCCTTTTGGCTTCATAGAGTTTATGGATATATGTGATGCGGCACTGCTTAGCTCATAGTTAAACAAAGTATGGTTTGGCAACTACAAGCTCTAGGCTAACCTAGCTAAGTATCCTCAACAGACACCACTGCGTGTCTATATGTAAAATCTACCACTAAGTGGAATAGATTCCGATTAAATTTGGCAAGCCTCAACAAGGTCAACAATCTACTGCTAGAGGTGAAGCCCGGCCAACACGACTGTCGTACTGTAATCAAAATATATGTCTCGCCCCTAGTTCCTACACAATATATTCGAAAGGTCAAAAGTTCTAAGAGAAATCTCTCCTGGATCGAAGTGGCCAAGGTGGGTGTTATACGGGATAAGAATGGCCACAGTGAGTTTCAGATTGAAATAAAGAGAGCAAGGTACACCAGTATTACAATGAGCTCCCCTGGTTCTGGCATGATACTGATATGGGAATGGACAAAGTGTGACATGGAGACTCTGACCAAAACTGATCAGAAATGGCTATCTCAGTGGCTTGAAACCCAGCTGGCAAATTGGGATATGGATAAGCATAATATCTGTACAACGAGATAGATCTAGATTCGATAGATGGCATTCCTATCTCAGCGTGGGAATATTCAGTTATTGGAGAGATCGGAAGTGTATTGGGGAAAGTGATAAAAGTAGATGAAGCAATAGTGAACTGTTCTTCACTGGATGCACCTCTGGTACTGATCGAAATAAATACTGACAGGAAGATTCCTTTTATGATTAAAGTGAGTATTGATGATCAGATCCACTCTCTGTATGTTCATGAGGTCAGAGGAATGCAGAAAACTACTGATGTAAATTTTTACCAGCGGAAGATAAACGTGGAATCAGAAACTTATTCTTGTATAACAAAAACACACCAATCGACAGATTTCAAAATTAAACAAAATTAAAAGGATAGATTGTGCAACCTAACAAAAAGTTATACAAAATAGAAGGATGGAAAAGAACGGAGATAGAAGAAATGTATTATGTCGTAGAAACCCAATCAAACATGGAACATCAACCTCTAGCCAACTACTACGCTAGAAACGA
>JAOWBN010000001.1:1298595-1308625 GCA_028565015.1 Pinguicula moranensis | reverse complement strand
ACAAGCCCGTCTAGCTCAGTTGGTAGAGCGCAAGGCTCTTAACCTTGTGGTCGTGGGTTCGAGCCCCACGGTGGGCGAATTTTAATTTTTCAAATATTTTGTTTATTTTGATAAATTTTATTATCAATATTTTTGTTCCGATCGATGTTTCATATTTCGCACTAAATATTTCGAACTCTGTTTTGACTGCGACTCTCTTTTCTCAAGTTCCAGCTAAACCCAGTGGGACAGAAACCCTAATCCCCAATCTCCATGGCGACGGACGGGCCGAACTTGGAATGCCGGATGTACGAGGCGAGGTATCCTGAAGTGGACCATGCTGTCATGATACAGGTGAAGAGCATGGCGGACAGCGGCGCCTACGTCTCACTCCTCGAGTACAACAACATTGAGGGTATGATTTTGTTTTCTGAGTTGTCCCGGCGACGAATTCGGAGTATCAGTAGTTTAATTAAGGTTGGTCGCATCGAACCGGTGATGGTCCTTCGAGTGGACAAGGAGAAGGGTTATATTGATCTCAGCAAGAGGCGTGTTTCCGAGGAGGATATTCAGGGCTGTGAGGAGAGGTTTAATAAGAGTAAACTCGTTCATTCCATCATGCGACATGTCGCTGAGACCATGAAGATCGACCTTGAGGTATGTACTTCTGGATTGCGGAAATATATGAATTATTCATTTTATTCAATATTCAGTCAATTGTGGTCTTAATTGACATTTAAATGTTTCATGTGCAGGATCTTTATATTCATGTTGGCTGGCCATTATACAGGAAATACGGTCATGCCTTTGAGGTGAGGACAGTAGATCAGTTCAAAAGTTCAAAACTCGGTTAATGTCTATGCACTGTTAGTATTATAAGCTTCTCCTTATGTTGTCTTATGCTTTGAATTGCAGGCATTTAAATTGATTGTTAATGATCCTGACACTTTGCTTGATTCTCTGACCCGTGAAGTCCTAGAAATTGGCCCTGATGGTCAAGAGGTATTTCAGCTAGAGTGGTTGGTTATTTGCAAGCGTGAAATGACCTTTTACCGTCTGGTTATCTTGCAGGTGAAGAAGGTGGTTCCTGCCCTATCAGAAGAAGTGAAAGATGCTTTAGTTAAAAATATTAGGAGAAGAATGACGCCACAACCTTTAAAGATACGTGCAGATATAGAAATGACATGCTTTCAGTTTGATGGGGTTCTGCACATAAAGGTCCTACTCTTTTCAGCTGCTCGAGTAACTTTGTCCTTGAGAAATTGCGAGGGTTTTGGAAACCATGCTAAGTAACTTTTACGAAAAATGTTATTGAAATGGATATATTACACGGTTGCTGGTTAATTGTGTGCATATATTTTGAATTGAGTCACTCCAGGAGTCTTTATTAGAAGTATCAATTCTCTGCCTTGTTGGATATCTTTCCATTCTACTCACCTGGTCAGATTGCTTCCCTGTAGAGCACTTAATCAAAAGGAAAACAAATTAAGTTCTTATATATTGTTGCAAGATGCTCTCTATACAAGTATTTATCTATGTTGAACTCCTCAGCAAGCGATGCGCAAAGCAGAAGCTGCTGGAAATGATGACTGCCCTGTCAAAATTAAACTCGTTGCAGCACCTGCGTATGTTTTGAACACACAGACTCTTGACAAGGTAATTTGCGGTATTTATTGTTTTGATTTAATGGCTTCAGACCCAGTGTGTTACCGTCTAATGTATATTGTCTTGGATATTATATCACATTTTTCATTTTTCCCTTTGTCTTCATTCATAATTCTTGTTTCCTTGTAATTTTTGTTTTGAGTTCCAAACCTATTAGTTGCTTCTTTTCTCTTAAATATTCAAAAACTGCAATCAAGCTTGTTAAATTCCAAACATCTTCTTGTTTGAGTCACCAGGAGCAAGGCATTGCTGTCCTTACCAATGCAATTGAAGCCTGCACACAAGAAATTCAGCGGCACAAGGGCAAGCTTTCTGTTAAGGAGGCACCAAGAGCGGTAAGAACTACTTCTTCGCCTACTTCACTTCTGTTATTTATTATTCCTTTCTCATCAAGCAACGCCATCTCAAAAATTGATTTTATGAGTTCAGGTGAGTGAACGGGAGGACAAACTACTTGCGGAACAGATAGCTAAACTGGGTCGCGAAAATGAGGAAGTCAGTGACGATGAGGGCAGCGAAGATGAGGAAGATACAGGCATGGGAGAAATAGACGTAGAGAACATGGCAACTGGGATAACAGAGTGAAGAAACAGCAGGTCTTTACTGCTCATTTCTGCTCAACATTTTTGTAGCCTTGTTTTCCCTACACTGTTTCGAGTTGCATGCTTCAGTATGTTGTGTAACAACATCACAACATACTGGCCCTATTTATTTAAATTCTCTGCATTTTCCAGTTTTGTTTTTAACCCCAGTTTGCTGTATTCATTGGAATTGTTCTTTGGTAAAGTTGTAATGGTTGTTACTGGTAGTGAATCCATTTTTTATTTTTCATTGTACGAGTGGATCCAGATTCTTTGACCTGTTTTAACGAGGAGAACTGATATAGCACAAGAATGGTAGGAAATACAAGAAAGGTGGGCCCGTATGAATGAATGATTGAGATTTGTGTTTAACACGTGTGGATTGGTGTTAAACATCATGTTATAGTCTTTCTTGTGTTTCTTGCGCCTATAATTCTTACGTTATATCATTTCTCTTTAATGAGTGCCACCAGCAGAGAGGGTTCTAGTAGGGATCGAAAATCGAAAATCGAACCCAATAATTGAATATTATTTTTTTTATTTTTTATTTTTAAAAAAAAAGTAGTAACGGCATATGTACTTTGAAAAATTATTAAATATATGTAATATTTATTTTAAAAAACAATAATATTTCATTGAATAAGTAAAATTTAAAAAAATGATCGCATGAGTGCAAAATAAAGTAAATGTTAATGTTCAATAGTAAAAATTAAAAATGAGACAAAAAAGAAAGTGCCATCGTTTTTCTTTTAATCAAAATTCAAAATAACGTTATTTTATAAACAACAAAAAATCGATTCGAATGGATTATGAAAATAAACTAAATGAATAAAGTTTGATTATGATATTTTATAACTATAATTAAGTTAAATAATTGAATAATAATAAAAAATTATCATTAAGTTCGATTAATTATCAATTTCCGATTAATTGAATATTCCCACCTATCTTTCTTCTTTTTCTACACCCCTTATTTAAGTATTAAGACGTCATGCACTCATAATAAAACCAAAAAAAGTCTGTCTATTTATTTATTACTCGTCCATTTTTTCTTCAGGTTTATTAATTATTCTTACCACTGGTAGTTCCGTAGCAAATATCCGTACCATTCCAGAAATCAATGCAGTTGGTAAGATTTACCAAGGCAACGCCGACAGATTAGACACAGACCGTGATGTGATTCGCACCTGTTGTCAGTTGTGTAGATATTTCCCCAATCCCCGCCCCCACCCAGGGGGGCACGGCCCCATCAAGTCTCAAACATCATCTCTTCAATGCTCTGCTTCCTTCAGATCAACCGCATTAATCAAGAAATTCCGTAGATCTAACTGGAACTGAAACCCCTCGACGGGAATCTTGAATCTCAGAAAAATGGCGATATCAGTACCCAATATCTTGAAAGAAAGGAAGTACCCTTTCATTTTTGCTTTCTTTCTTTTGCTAATTTTTGTCACTTTTATACTCATCACCAATTCCCAGTCTCCGATTCTCGGCACCATCGACCTCGCGGATCATCAATCGGTTACAAATGCTTCAGTCGGTGGTGGAATCCCCTTTTCTTCTTCGCCTGTATCGGACGCGTCATCCGGAAGTGGCATTTCCTCGAGTAATGGCTCTGCAAATGCTGGTGTCGGCAGTAATTCAACTAGTGATGGTTCTAGGAGTGTGGATAGTAGAGCTAGTGCTGTTGATGATGATGGGCAGGTGGTGGATGTGGAGTGGGGTCTGTGTAAGGGACCGCTGGCGGTGGATTATATTCCCTGTTTGGATAATTGGAAGGCGATAAAGGCATTGCCGTCACGTAAGCATATGGAGCATAGAGAAAGGCATTGCCCTGACCCGCCTCCCAGGTGTTTGATTCCTCTGCCTGAAGGGTACAAAGTTCCAGTTCCGTGGCCCAAGAGTAGGGACATGGTGAGATCATTCACTCTCTGGTGGTAAGCTTATTGGTTCGTTTGGAAAGATTTTGCACATTCTTATTGGGTTAAGTTCTTGAGTAGTTGCAATTGATTAAGCTGTAAACAGATTTTATCAACATCATAGCAAGCCAATTGATAGAACGCATTTTGATGTATGCTTGAATTTAATTTTGCCTGAAGCATGTATTGAAAAACTGGTTTGTCTACTGGATATGAGTTATGCACAAATAACTTAGTTTATTGTGTGGATGAAATGGAATTCCTTTGGGCTGTTACGTTGGAGAGTAATGCAAATGATGTAACTCCACTTAAATAGGTTACTAAAGATTGGGTATTGTGTCTGGGGTTATCTTTCTAAGAAATAGTTGGCTTGTAAAAAGGGTTATGCAAGCTTGAGAGTAAATTGTCTGACAAAACTTTTGATAATGTTTTATGATATCATGGATACCTTTTCTGAAAATGTACATCTATCTGTTTTTCTCAGATATGGTACAGCAATGTCCCTCATCCTAAACTTGTTGAGTATAAGAAGGACCAGCATTGGGTAGTGAAATCAGGTGATTATTTCAAATTTCCGGGTGGTGGTACACAGTTCAGCAATGGTGTCGATTATTACATCAATTCCCTAGAAAAGGTAATGGATTTCAGCTTCTGATTTACTTGGCAAGTATGTTCTCTGTGCAACATTCTTAAATAAAACCAATCAAGCAGCAAGGTAAAAGTGAAAAACACGGAAACGGACTTTGTACCGCCAATGACCTTGTTGGTGGACTACTTTTTTCGTTTCACAGAGAAATTGTATGGGAAGATTTAAGCATAGGTATCTCATATTTTGTTGGGGATAATTGATTACAACAACTTATCTAATGAGTAAATTCTTTTATTACCTTTCTATATACACTTTAGATTGCTTTTGAAGTGACTTTTCTGATACTGTTGGATATGGTATCATTTTTTTTCATGATAGTTTACCATCTTTAATTGATCATAGCTCTTTGTTTTGATCTTAACTCCAGACTTTACCTGATATTGGGTGGGGGAAGAAAACAAGGGTGGTTTTAGATGTTGGCTGTGGCGTTGCTAGCTTCGGTGGAGCTTTGCTTGACAAAAATGTCATCACCATGTCTTTTGCCCCAAAAGATGAACATGAAGCTCAAATTCAGTTTGCTCTTGAGAGGGGAATTCCTTCAACTCTCTTAGTCATTGGGACACAAAGACTGACATTTCCTGATAATTCTTTTGATATGATCCATTGTGCGAGGTGTCGGGTTCACTGGCATGAGGATGGTATCAGCTTGTTTTGACTATGCTAGTTATGTTTTTTGTGAACTCGTCGTCGTTAAATTTTATCTGGAAATTGCAGGTGGAAAACCTTTGTTGGAGCTGAACAGAATTATGAGACCTGGAGGATACTTTGTATGGTCAGCCACGCCAGTCTACAGAGATGATGAAGCACACTTGAATGTCTGGAAAAGTTAGCAATTCTCTCTCTTTCATATTTCGTTTTCTCAGTCCATTAAATTCTGCTGTGGCTCACATGTTGTGCAAAAATTGACATTCATTACATCATCCTGTCCCTGTTTCTTGCAGCTATGGTTGCTCTGACAGAATCAATTTGCTGGAGCATTGTGGCAAAGACCTTCTTAGATGCTTCTCATGTTGGACTAGTTATTTATCAAAAGCCTCTGACCTCTTCCTGCTATCAGAATCGCAAACTGAATGATCCACCTGTTTGTCATCAGTCAACTAAGCCCAATAATTCATGGTACACTTTGCTAAGATTTTATGGCTACTTATCTTTGCAGTATTATCATCCTTGTGGTTTATTCCTGCAATAGGTACGCCCCTTTGGAACGTTGCATTATCCCACTTCCTCTAAACTCCGAAAAATGGCCCTCACCCTGGCCCGAAAGGCTCACTGATAAACCTCAAAGTCTCCCTCAGGAACCAGATGGTGAAGAAAACTTCAGAAGGGATACAGTACACTGGTCTTCACTCACCTCAGAAGTTTATATTGGAGGTGTTGGCATTAACTGGTCTACTGTGAGGAATGTTATAGATATGAATGCAGGTTATGGAGGGTATGTTAAGACTACTAACAAAAACATTTTCTGTTTTGCTGTTCACATAGAAGTTTCATTTTCTCATGGTTCTTGTTTGCAGTTTTGCTGCTGCACTCATTAATGAACTTCTGTGGGTGATGAATGTTGTTCCGGTTCATCAACCTGATACTTTATCAATCATTCTGGATAGAGGGTTGATTGGAGTCTACCATGATTGGTGCGAATCGTTTAATACGTATCCTCGAACGTTTGATCTCCTACACGCACCTTTCCTCTTCAGAAATTTGACTAACAGGTAGTGACCAAAACCAAACTGTTGTTCTATCTTCATATGTTGTTAGAGCTCATGCAGAGCTGTTTTCTTTCAGATGTGGTATAATTGAAATAGCTGCAGAGATGGATCGAATACTGAGACCAGGCGGATATCTTCTTGTTCACGATGACACTGTGATACTTACCAAGATTAGCCCAGTTCTGAAATCGCTTCACTGGTCAGTAAGCCTTTATCAAGATCAGTTTCTTGTTGGTAAGAAAGGTTTTTGGAGGCCATGATAGAAGAGCTACCTAGAGTATAGCAATACCTGAATAGTTTACAATGTACAAATTTTCACATACAACTCCTATGATTCGTGCCTGATATTCTTTCATAAATAAAAAGTTTCTCTTGAGAAAGTAGCAAACTACAGCCCTGTCGTAGGCCATGATGTATTTAGCCTGGTGCAACATTTCTAGGATTGTTGTTTGATCATGTTGTATCCAACGGTGGAAGTGGGGTTGGTGTGTGGGGGGTCTAAGGGGCCGCCACCCCCTCAAATTTTGAAAACAATTTAGATTTGCCCTTCTGAATTGTACCTCGCCCACCTTATTGGGAATCTTGGCTCCACCATGCTGGTATCTCGAGTTGGACTGTAATTATTTTAACTTTATGCTAATAATAGATTAGACCAAAATAACTATTAAATTGTACTTCTATTAAATGACATGGATGGGCCGAAAATAGTATTTTTTTGTATAATTATAAAGGTAAAACTGCGTACATCTAACCTCATACCTCAATTTGATTAGAAATATACAGAGTATGTTCAACTTCTTATGTAGACATGGGTGGAAATTGGACCTCATCCCTTGGCCCTTGGGGGCTGGTTAACCACCCCTGGTTTAATCGGTCTGGCCCTTCGTGCCAACCTTCGATTTTTTGTCAGTTCCGTTATAGTTACGACACGGTTGAACCGTCAGGTTTGGCCCTCTAATTCATTTTATTTTTTTTATTTTTCAAATATTTTTATTTTTTTTCGTATGATGGGTCCGGGCCGCGGACCATTTTGCAGATGTCTAATCTTATGCATTTAACCCTGACGGGTTGCCCCAGTGGTAAGGACCAAGACCATCAGGGCTTGCCTAGAGATCTCGAGTTTGAATTCTCGCTGGAACGGATGCGGAATTCCCAATTAATGCTCCCTTACAGGGCCATGTCCCACGGGCCGGAAAACAGGGCTCGCGTTTCAATCGGCGTAAGCATTGTGGACGCTCCGTATTACACCTCGAGGATTAGTCGGGCTGACTACTCGGATACCTACGTATTAAAAAAAAAATCTTATGCATTTGAATAAATACATAGAACCATGAATATGGTGGCCATCACGTTATGAATGGATAATCCAAATCTCACTCCATTTAGTAGTTCCCACGTTGTCCAAAACATCCCAAAACCAGCAACTCTACAAATACAGCCCCAATCAAATTCCAAACATACTCACAAACACATCCTCCAGAATGATGAAGCTCACCACTCTCCTCCCTCTCCTCCTCCTCCTCTGTTCCACCACGGCCTACGAGGCGGCCCTTCCGGCCTCCGACGTGGTCGTAGAAGGCACTGTCTACTGCCAGAGCTGCCGCCAGTACGGCACCTGGTCCCTAACTGATTCCAAGCCCATCTCAAACGCTACCATCAGCGTCATCTGCAAGGACCATAGAAACAGAGTGAGTTTCTATAAGCCCTTTGAAACAGACGCAAATGGCTATTTCTATGCAGTGCTGAAGGGCTTCAAGATGGCCCATGCGTTCTTGGATCATCCACTCCATGCATGCAAAGTGAAGCTCGTGTCTTCGGGTATTAAGAGCTGCAATCTGCTGACGAATGTGAATTATGGACTTTATGGGGCGCCGCTGAGGTACGAGAATAAGAGGTTGGTCGGGAAATATTACAAGGCCGTGGTTTATGCGGCAGGGCCGCTGGCATTCCGGCCGGCGAAGTGCAGCCCGAAATGATCATCATCAGTAGGGTTGATTTAACCTCATAATTCCAAGTTGGTTGATTTTGTTGTTGAGGTGATGTATTTCAGTATTTGACTGAGGATGGTTATAATATAACTGTTGTGGACGTTTTTTATAGGGCTGGATAGGAATTGGAAAGCATCTCCATTTTTTGTCCGATAATTTAGGCCCGTTTACTAACAATCCAATTTTGGGAATTAACTGTGGATTGATAGTGGAATTACACACCAAATGGTGGAATTGGACTGGTGATGGAATTGAGCCAAAAAAAAACAATTACACGTTTACTAAACAAATTCGAGAATGAGAATTGTACTGTTAATTTTTTAAAAATAGAAAAAATTTTGTTTTCGTCCCTATCTCAAATAAGAAATGATTAAAACTAGAGTAACATTGCACATGACACTTAAAATCATATCTCACATAGTGGGTTGGGAGGAGCCGAAGGATTTTTGGGGGCAATCTCTGGCTTTTCGTCTGGAATAGGGTTACAAATGAGGGATACGGCGGCGGAGATTTCAAAAGACCTTGTAGAAGTGGATGGGAGAAAGGGTAAAAGAGGAGGAAAAATGGTAGAATTGTGGGATAGAAATCAATTTCCACCTTTTTGAGTGAATTATTTTTTTGGGTCTAATCCCATGATTTTTAAAAAATCTCGCAGGTTATGGAATTGAATTCTCCGACCCGCTTTATTTACTGTGTGACTGTGTGTATAGTAAACATAGAATTACGCTTGATTCTGTCATAATAACGCATGATTCTGTCTAGTAAACGGGCCCTTAAAGAATTGAATTTTTTTTTGCTTCAGTCCGACGTTTACTGTTATTCCGTTAAAAAATAGCGAAAATAACAAAAATTCATTAAATTCGTTACTAATTCGAAATGTTTGAAACCATGTCGGATGTATGCGGTCCTGCTCCTCTATTGTCGTCTATTGAATTCAAGTGGTTCATTTTATTCATTGATGATTGTTCAAGAATGAGTTGGGTTTATTTGATAAAAAGTAAAGATGAGTTGTTCTTACTGTTCTCAACTGTTTGATCAAATGATCATGACACAATATTCCTTAGGAATCAAGACAGTCTCACAATGGAACTGAATTTGTACAGAGCTGCTATAGCGCACGAAGGATTCTCGTGCACGAATCGCACGACAGGGGCAAAATGACCGTTTTACCCCTGTGTTAAACACTGTCGCGGTATTCAACACGAGGGCAAAACGGTCATTTTGCCCTTATTCGTGCGTTCGTGCGCGAGAATATTTGTGCGCTATAGCATTTTTGGAATTTGTACCCCCATAGAATCCCTGAATTCTGCCAGGCTAAAGGCATTATCTATGAGACAACATGTAGGATACACCCCAGAGCAGAATGGGATGATCGGAGATTGCTCGGTCACCTACTGATCGCCAAGAACAGAGCATTGATGCTCAAAGTACGGCTGACTTGAGGGAGAATGTGCAAGCTGATGCGTGCAAACATATGCACGAGGGGGATGAACATGTGAAGACTAATGTACCCAAGCAAGATATTATTACAGATGAGCAGAAT
>JAOWBN010000001.1:1171524-1193722 GCA_028565015.1 Pinguicula moranensis | reverse complement strand
AATGGGACCGCGGGATTGGTCCCGAATCCCAAACTTCCCGAAAAATTTGGGAAGTTCGGGATTCGGGACGGGACCAGGAATGGGTATCCTAGTCCCGAAATAATTCGGGACGGGAACGGGAATGCCCATTCCCGGTCCCAAATTTATTTTTTTAAGTAAAAAAATCGGGACTCCCGAAGTCCCGCAGTCCCGAATCCCAAACTTCCCGAATTTTTTGGGACTTCGGGAATACTGGACGGGAACGAGATTCGGCTTGCTGGTCCCGAAATATTTCGGGACGGGAACGGGAATGGGTAATTTCCGTCCCGAATTCCCGAATGACCATCCCTAGTGAGGTATTATGCTTTAAGCCCCTCATCAATATGGTGCCGAATAAATATCATGGCTTTTATTTTATCTTGTCGAAATGCTTTATTTTCATCTTTTATGGTGTTTCCAAGACTCATAGCATCTAGATGGATTTCTGTATCAATAATCCATGACAAGTAATTCTTTTCCGTAATGTCCAAAGCTACAAACTCAAATTTTAAAATATTAGACAATATAACAATAATTAATTAATTTTACATCAAAAAGAATTATAGAAACCCGATAGTAGACTAGTGATGTGAGTAAACAAACTATCTCAAATTTCTTCTCAAAAATTTTCGCACAAATTTTTCTCAATTTTTTTTTCTCTTTTTTTCTTCTCTTTCTTTTTTTTTTTCTTTCTCTTTCTTTTTTTCTCTTTTCTTTCTCTTCTCTTGATTCCTCACTCACGTTTCTTCCTCATCTTTTTGCACATATATGACATTCATGATACCTAAATTTTCATGCAATCTTTAATTGCATTTAATATTTTACCTATTTTTTCAGACATTCAATTCATTGCAGTTCAAGCGTTTTTGAGTGTATTACAGGGAATAGTAAAGAAGGTGGAATTCCAACCACAACATTCTGATTGTGGAAAATTGAAAATGGCTGGTTTGTAAGTTGTAATGCTGTTCCAAATTGTTGCTGCAAGCTTTGCGGGAGCTGATGTGCTGGCATCAATTCCCTTGGCACCTTTATACCTCACAAAAGGAAATTCCTGAAATTCGAAGTTCATATGAAATTGTTGGAGCCATCATAAATGCACGCATGCCTTCACCAAATCAAGGAGACAAAAGAGAGCAGCCGCAGACAGAAAGAAGACAGAAGCATATTATTGTATTTATTGCTTTGTTTGCATTACAGTTTACACTAGAGAGTTTGAGACCGCAGTATAATAACAAGTATCAGAAGTATTTCTAATACAAAATCTCTCGTTTTCCGGTTGGTTTTCTCTATTTGCCATTTTACAATTAAAATATATCCAAAGGACCTGATAATCAATGAGAGAGGCCCAGCTCTGTTTTGAAGAACTAGGTGTACAGTTGAAAGACCAGGCAAAAACTGAAGGATGACTCCATTTGTACTGTACCTTTAAGGAAGCCAAAAAAGTGGCAATTCTCATAGCCATTACATTCAGACACGCATCAAATCTGCGAGAATTTTCGGCCTCTTCACTGTATAGTTCTTGAAGTGCACTTTCGTGATCAGTGACAAAACCCTGGAATTAAAATCCCCATGGATGCCAGACTCACCCTCTTCACATTGCATAATATTTGAGTGCATGATAAAGAACCACAAAGGGGAATAAGTTCGCTTTACCTGACTGTTAATGGAAAAGTATTCCAAATTCATCTGAGATTTGCCACAGGAAAATAGATTAACAATGACAAAGATTACATAGATATCAAAGTAATCCATCACTGGCAAATAACCATATTGCTTACCTCCCGTAATGCACCCATACGAGGTAAAACACTAGTGTCATTTTTTATGCGTGCTACCAGTTCTTTTGGAACTGGTGCGCTGAAGTACATGTATGCTCTGTATTGGAAGATATATCAAGAAAAGAGAGGAAGCATTCAGACTCCACGCCATAAATAAGTAGGGTAATAAGTTTTTACTTTCTTAAAAATCATTCTGCGCAGAAATTGGTTCCCAAGAGACAGGCCAGTATTGACCCAAAAAATATACCAGAAGCAATAATTAAAAAGCTCCAAAAAATTAGCCATGGTATAATTTGAAGAGAACACAGGGCCCCGAAGAAATAAATATAAAATCGAAGCATGTAAATTTGTTTTCCTTCATCTAAAATTACAGCCCCAAAATCAAGAGCAAAGATTAAGCAATGGCAATACTTTTCCTTCGAAGGTTGAATGAAGTATATAGCATCCAAGGAAGGCATGGGCTCTCTTCTCCTAAAAAGGTCTTCAACCACTGAAAAGCATGAGTGTTGAACATTGTAATCCATATAAATCACCCATAGTCAATATAATGAAGCTATTAAAAGATTATTGGATAATATCACCTCTTTAAACTACAAACACACCATGGTGCATAAGAGCCAGGATAAGTTACAAAGGAATACCAACCCTCAAAAAGTAACGAAGGAATATGCTGATACTTCGCATTCAAGTCAGGAAAATATCATTACTTTCTTGTGATAAATCTTCAAAGATGTAAGAGCTTAAGAAGGGTTACAAAATTACACATGGAGAAAAACGAAGAACAATTCTACTACCACTACATGATTTTGGAAAGGCTTACATGAAACTCCTTGATCGGTGATATCTTGCATTTTACATGAATGTGACATTACTTTTACTGTAACTTTGTCCATGATGAGTACCTGTAAACAGAAAATTAAGAAGATCACAACATGTCTTCCAGAGAGCTAACAGCGACACAGCTGGATATATGACTAAAGAAACATAACTTAACTTAACCAGAACAAGAAAGACTTCCGGAACAGGAAACAGAACTTAACCCACAGATTTTATATTAATAGCAAGAAAATCAACCAAGTAAATCCTCCTAGTTTTGCTTCATGATACAGAGCTAGATAAGATATTACCTTCCATGATGATCTGGAACCTCCAGATTTGGGGTCTTGGAGCATCTCATGCAGTAATCCTAAAATAGGAGACTGTGGAATTAGCAAATGACATATTCCTACTTGTTCATGCAGCCGGTGAAAAGTATAAAACACATTCTCAATCATTATCTCATCATCTTTTAGGTCACATTGCCCAAATTCAACCACCGTAGCGTAAAATAGCCAGGCTTGTTCAACGCAGCCAGAAAAAGAATGGAAAAAGCGAGCACATGGGCCCGAGATGATTGGCTTACTGTCACGGCTCGCTTGGCGGAAAGTCTTGTATTCTCCGCCATGGGATGAGGTTTCCGAGTCCGAGAATGACATAATCCGTAACAGCTAACTCTTTCTTCAAGGTAGTGACACAATCCGACGCCGGAGATTCTATGCATTCGACTTTTGAATGTATTCAATTCAGAGACTGAGTGGAGTGGAGGGAGATATGCTGTTGAGGGGCAGAGCAGAGTCCCAATTACCGAATAATATGGGTTTTTTCTTTCTTACTATAAAAAGTAATGGATAATAAACAGCAGAAAGTAGTTTTTGTTGGAACACAGTTCCCTTTCCCATTAGATGTGGACGGTAGGTACTACAACGGGAAACATTGACGAGATGGACAAGGGAAATGGGGCCATCGGCCATGACCCCCAGCCCTCCCTTAAACTTTTTTTTGACCAAAGAAATTATACGTTCAAAGAAAAAAAATCATACGCATATTTTTTTGCTGCGAACGGGATTATTATAAGACTCATAATATATATATCTCCCATACGAATACTTCGCTCTTATTCAAAAAAATTCGACGAAAATAGATATTTCTATTAGTTGAATTAGGAAGTAAATTTTTGTTTCATTTCTATTTTTAATTACTATTCATTGTTTACCGCATTTTTACCATTTCTATTTTTATTACTATTCATTTTTTACCATAATATGCATTTTTACCATTTGAAAATATTTTATTTTCATTTTCAATTAAGTTCATATTTCGAGTATAAAATCAAAAATAAAAATTTTGAAAACAGAATAATGTTTTGAAAACAGAACTCGAAAATAAAAAATTTCAATTTTCAATTTCCAAATAAAAAGCCCTAGGTCCGAATAATTACCAATCAAGCTTGAAATTCGAAATGCAGAAGTTACATCCTCATTGTAACACACCATTTCCAAAATCTTACCCAGATTCGATTGAAAGTGAAAATGAACAAACTTAAGAGCTCTTGTAACATAGAGACCAACAACTTAAGAACCCTTATCGGACTTCGCAGCAGTAGCCGCAGCTTGACCACGGAGGCGACCGGTTCTTCTTGCAGCAATAAGACCAACCTTTTGACCAGGAGGGGCATCGCGGCGCACAGTACTGGCATGACCAATATGTTGATGGTTACCACCACCATGCGGATGCTCCACGGGATTCATAGCAACACCGCGAACCTTGGGCCAGGAGTTTCTCTTAACTCTGAACTTGTGATATGCGTTTCCGGCCTTCAACAATGGCTTCTCAGTACGACCGCCTCCTGCAACCTGGCCGATCATAGCACGACATCCACTTGGCACAATCTTCTTTGATCCAGATGGAAGCTTGATCCTGCAGGAGAGAAGAATCAATCAATAAGAATAAAACAACCAAAAGAACCTTGTTCGTGAAATATCTATTAGCAGCAAATATAAATCTGAGTGATCCATTATAGAGTATTGTGATCCAAGAGATACGAAGAATAGATGATTGTGTGCTACATCAGAATCCTACTGAGAATCAACAACAAAACCAAGAAACAAATAACACCGGACAAACAAAATGACATCTTATGTAGCAATATATTTAACAGTGAAGAGAATTGCGTCATGAACAATCAATAGGAAGAAGTTTCAAACTTATTCCTGTACTCCTGATATCATGATCACCTGAGATATGGAGTAATAATAATTGTAGGATAAAACCAAATTACATCAAATATCATCAGTTAGTGACCATGCTATTCTTAAACCTCGTAAATAATCAAAACTACAAGTAATACAGATTTTTCATAAATACGGATGTAAAATTTCAGCGTGCTCCATGAGACACAAAAATGACACCAGAGACGAAATAAGAGAATTGCATAAAACATGAAAAAGAAAACCGAACTACCCTATTGAATGAAATTCATGTAGAAAATTTTGGAAGTTGAACATCCGCAGCTAAAATTTCAATTTATAACCAAAGTTTCTAAGATCATAATTCAGAACAAACAAATTACAACAATTAATTTAACTATTTCAGTTTATTGCCCAAAGTCAATCACCAAGGCGATACTAAATTGCAGCAAAGGCAAAGTACAAATACGAATAGACCAATAAACATAAGAAAACGAATGGAAAGACGATTACCGGCTGGTTCCATTATCCGGATTGTGTGAAATAACAATAGCATAATCTCCAGAAGATCTAGCGAAGACACCACGGTCACCCACATGATGCTCAACATTGCAAACGACGGCACCCTCGGGAATGGACCTAAGCGGTAGCACATTTCCAACGACAAGATTCGCCTTTTTCCCACAGTAAATGAACTGACCGGTGTATATCCCCTCGGCCGCGACGAACAACTCTTTCTGGTGCTGAAATCTAAATGGATGTCGGAAAGTCACCCGCGCGAGTGGTGCACCACGACCCGGATCGTGAATAATCTCAGTGACGACCCCTTTCAGGTAGCCATTCCGTTCGCCGAAATCGAGGGAGCGGAAGCGCGCCGGTCCCTTCCGGTGGTGAGTATGTGAACGGAAAACCGACCCAGCTCCCTTACGCTGCGCCCGAATCACACGACCCATTTTTGCCCGGAGCTTTGTTGGAGAATTGTGTGAACTGGTAGTGGACGGCGGTGAACTGTGAATAAAATTGTGGGGAATTAGGGTTAGATGGCGATTCGCCTTGGTCCTGTTGGGCCAGCAAAATATAGCTCAACAAATATTGGATATCCAATAAATTTTATGCCCAACTAATTTTGGGCCTCTTTTGCTTTTCTAAATCCGCTTTTCTGAGACGAAAAACTAGAACGTCATAATCGAACATTTATAAATATTGTGGAGTTTTTTTTTGGTAATTAAAATTTTGTAATAAATAAGATGGTGGTCAATTAGCCTTGAGAGCATAACATCAACCCTACCTACTTAGTCTGGCTTGGTGATCCACTTAAGTGGATCACGATAAATCTTGGTTTTGGTATGATAGTGCTCACTGCTTTTCAGGAATGCACAAGGTTGGGGGGGTTTGACTTTGTTGTGCTCACTACTTCTCAAGAAAGTATTAGACCGGTGACTCAGACTGGTTTGCTAACTTGAAATCAAAACAGTAAACTTTTCTTGCTTCCTTGACATTGATAGGGCAGACTAACTGAATTTCCCCCCCTTTTTTTTCACACCCTTAGCCTTTCTGCCTTGATCTATCTCGTTTGTTGGAAGCCCAGGACCACCAGGAAGCTGGTTTGTTATCCTATGTACCACACGTCACAAGCCCAAAATGTTCCCGTCAGCTCCCCTAGCGCCAATAGGCCCAATCAACACTCCCGCGTAAGAATTTGGTTGTACGCCTGACACCTCATAAATTTCATCCATTTCAGCGACGGGGATAACGTCTGGGGAGTCTAGGACTACGACTTGTGAGCCATTTTTGTGCAACAAACCACTCCTCACCACCGTTGCTGACTCTTGTACCGTGTCTTGCTCGATTGACAGTAGAATCCTATCATTTTTTCGCCCCAAATTTGGAGGAGTCAAATATGAGGTTTGATTTCCAAAATCCTTCATACTGTCCTTCTCGAACTTTGTATCCGTGCAAAGCGTTGATGGGTGAGGCTGTTGCGTTAGGCAGACACCTGCACAGGACAGAGATGACCGAGACGACGAATTGACTCTTGTTTCTGTCTTCTCAAGTTCTGCTTCATGCGACAACTCTGTTATCGATGGCTCTGTTAATGATCAAGATGTAGAAGTAAGGTTGTCTCACATTATTAACTACTCTTCCATATATTTCACATGTAGAAAGTAGAAAACACATGATTGACAAATCTTCCATGTTTCACGTGTACAAAGTAGGAAGGAAAGTTCATCAGAACTTTTCCTCTGATAGTGTTTGATTTCTTCATGATTCTAATTCATTATAACCATTTTGTAACTCTATATATACAATACAATACGAGAGCTGATAGATCATTGAAAATCCTGCACATTCATACTCATTGTGATCTTCCTTCAATTCTCTAATCTTTCATAGTATCAGAGCTATAAGCTCACGCTACGTTTTCAATCCTCTTCCAACATATTTTCTGATCAATTACGCAGTAGGAGTTCATTTCTGCACCTATTAGACCACGTGATCTCACAGAGGCCACATCACCCCTAATTTGTTCTCCTGGACACATCGAACTACCACCAGGGAATCTCTCCCCCCAGGATTCTTCAATGATCACTGTTGATCATATGAATTTTCCAATGGCCTTTGTTGATGATGTATCACATAATGGTACTCATGGTTGCCCGAAGTCACCAGTTCCCATTAACCTTCCTGATCTCGTGAACTATACCGAACCAACACCTGCCTTGCCATCTCTATCACTATCCCCTACTCATATCACCCATTCTCAGAAAGGCTCTCTCCGACCCAAGCAGTTTCCTGATTATCATTTGTATTCTGTCTCTCATCATCCATTTCATGCTCTCCTCAGTGTTCAGGTACCTCACGAATGTGCTACTTATTTACAGGTTGTCTCTTCTTCGGAATGGGTTTCTGCTATGCAATAGGAGTTCAATGCCCTGGTCTCTAATAATACTTGGATTCTCTATCCCCGGCCTGCTGATCAACGTGTGATTCGTTGCAAATAGGTGTATAAAGTTAAGCAAAAATTTAATGGTTTGATTGACAGATACAAAACACGATTTGTTGCACGAGGTTTTGAGTAGGAATATGGTCTTAATTTATCTGATACCTTCAGTCCTGTGGTCAAAATGGCCACCCTTCGTTTATTCCTTGCCCTTGCTGTCCATTTTCGTTGAGACACTCATCAACTTGATGTTTCTAATGCCTTTCTCAACGGGGACCTTAAGGATGTTGTATATATGGAACAACAACTTGGCTTTGTTTCATCTCAGTTTCCTCAATACATTTGCTTATTACGCAAGGCTCTCTATGGGTTGAAGCAGGCTCCCAGGGCCTAGTATGTATGTCTCTCTGGTACTCTTATTAATCTTGGCTTTATTTGTTCTGCAAACAACTTGTCTTTGTTTACCTTTCACTCTGCAGAAGTACATATTTTTGTTATGGTTTATGTTGGTGATATCCTGATCATTGGATCGTGTAGTCATGCTATCACCAGTCTTTTGGCTAGTCTTCAGACTACCTTCCAAGTCCGTGATCTAGGTTATTTTCTGGGTCTTGAGGTTGCCCGGGATAGTTTGGGTCTTCATCTGCACCAGTCCAAGTATATCTCATATCTCCTTGAACGAACTAAGATGATTGGTGCAAAGTCGTTACCCTCTCCTTGCACCTCTGGGTCTCGAAATAGTGTCGATTATGATCCTCTCTCCAGTTCAGATTCGGTTCTATATAGACAAACCGTAGGGGCATTGCAGTATTGCACCTTATCTCGTCCTGATATTGCCTTCTTTGTCAATCAGTTGTGTCAACATTTGCACAATCCTCTGATACTGCATTGGAGGGCTGCAAAGCGTGTTCTGCGATACCTGAAAGGCACACCTGATCTTGGGCTTTAGTACACCCCTGGTCCTCTTCATCTTCAAGCATTTCTGTGACTCTGACTGGGCTGGTGATCCTTTGGATAGACGGTCCACTACTGGTTTTGGCATATTTCTCGGGTCTTGTCTCATCTCGTGCTCTGCCAATAAGCAGAGTGTGGTCTCTTGGTCCAACACTGAAGCGGAGTATCGATCCATGACAAATACCACCACTGAACTCTACTGGGTTCGGATGGTATTTCGTGATTTTTAGGTGTCCCTATCTACGTGCCCTATTTTGTAGTGTGACAATATCGGGGCCCTTGCTCTAGCTTAAAATTCGGTCTTTCCTGCTCGTACTAAGCATATTGAGGTCGACTATCACTTCATTCGTGAGAAGGTAATTAATAAGGATATTATCATTCAATATCTCAGCACTCATGATTAGGTTGCTAATATCTTCACCAAGCAACTTGGTACATCTCACTTTCAGTATCTACGATCCAAGCTCCTGGTCACTGCTCCTCCCCTTCGTTTGTGGGGGGTATTAATGATCAGGATGTAGAAGATAAGGTTGTCCCACATGATTGACTACTCTTCCATATATTTCACATGTATAAAGTAGAAAACACATGATTGACAAATCTACCATGTTTCACGTGTACAAAGTAGGAAGGAAAGTTCATCAGAAATTTTCTTTGATAGTGTTTGATTTCTTCACAATTCTGATTCATTGTAACCATTTTGTAAATCTATACATACAATACAATACGAGAGCTGATGAATCATTAAAAATCCTGCACATTCTTGCTCATTGTGATTTTCCTTCAATTCTCTAATCTTTCAGGCTCCCGCTGCTCGCTGGCCAGTTCACCGTGTACCAAAGAACCTGTAGCTCCACAGACCTATTGTGGTTTGGCGAAGTTCCTTTATGGCCTTCTTCTTGCAGAGACTACCACACAATTTCTTATTTATGTCCTATTGTTATTGTTGTTTTTCATTTTATCATCGGTGAGTAGGACCCAAATGGACCGCCCAACTTTTTTTGTTAAGAAATTTTATTTATAAAGAATTAAATAATACAAAGTCCCCAGAGTACATTGGGCCAGATGCAATCAGCCCAATTCGTCAGGAATTCAGTTACAACTCATGACTACGGTTGGCCTTCTCATCCAGTCCAGAAATGTGTATCCGTTTGCGAGTTTGTGAGCTTTGATCACTGCCCATATTTGTATTTGCATTTCTTCTAGAATTCCTTCCGGCGAGTTGCAGGCTTGATTGAAGATGACACTATCCCGGTATAACCAGATCTTCCAATTCACCATCTGCCATGTCAATTGCCATAGATTCTTTCATTTTCTTTTTCTGGGAATCGCCATATGCCATACATAATTCGCCGCCGGTTTTCGATCCAGTACGGTGATCTGCTCCAACCATTTATACAATGGCATCCACATAGCATAAATCCATTCGCATTCCACACAAAGATGAGTGATTGATTCCAATTCTCTGCAGCACAGTTTACAATTTGTATTTTGGGCACTTTGTCGCATCACATTTCTTCTTTGCAGGTTTTCTAGGGTTGGGATTCCGTCTTCCAGTAGTCGCCAATTGAAAGCAACGATATTTAGGGGAGTACAACACATCCATAGAGATGATAATACTGGATTCTCCACTGCAGGTAACCCCTTACTACTCTGAATTAGCTGATATGCACCTTTGACTGTATATTTTCCTCCACCTTCCTTATTCCACAACCAATAGTCGTCTATATGATTTGGTCTGTATTCCGAGATGTCATGTTGTAATTGAGTTAAGAGGTCTTCTTCATAGACAAATAATGGTCTGCGCCAGATCCATTTCCATATCCAATTTTCTCCTTGATGCTCCAGTTTTGTAGAGATTGTCTGGAATTCGTCCTCTGCTATCTGGTATAACCTGCCATATTTTTCACTAAGTCTGTTCTGCCCCATCCACCTATCTTCCCAGAATAAAGTTTTTGTGCCCTTCCCTGCTATCCTTATGGCTGTTCGAAAGAACCAGTCTTCTAGCCTTAAGCTTTTTATGAGTTGCTTCCACCAGAGTGATGCTCTGACTTCTGCAATAGCTCCTTGCTCTTCATGATAGATGCTCCGAGATATTCTACCATATTTATATTGTAATATTGCATTCCAGCAGCCATCTTGTTCTGTAAGTAGCTTCCATCCCCATTTGAGGAATAGTGCTTTATTAAAAGCTTCTAAGTCAATCACCCCTAGGCCCCCATGTTGTTTTTTCTGAGTTATCTTACCCCATGCAATCCATGGTATTTTCCTCCTTCCTTGTTGTCCTCCCCATAGGAATTGTCTTTGCATCTGTGTTATTTTCTTGAGTATAGTTTTTGGAGCTCTGAACATTGACATGACGTACACTGGTAAATGGGTCATCACTGCTTTTATAAGGACTAATCTGCCACCAAAAGAAAGGTGTTTTGTCTCCCATAGTTGATGTCTTATTCTGATTGTATCCAAAATCGGATCCCACATAGATATATTCTGATGTTTATCTCCCAAGGGCAATCCCAAATATTTAGTGGTGAGCTTGTTTATCTAACAGTATAACAACTCAGCCAACCGATGATCTTGAGTTTGTGATAGATTAATAGTGAACAGCTTACTCTTGTGGTAATTCACTCTTAACCCTGATAAAGTCTCAAACCATCTCAATACATTCCTGGTGCATGAGATATCCTGCACGCTTCCATTTCCAAAGATAAGTGTATCATCAGCGTACTATAGTGTAGC
This sequence comes from Pinguicula moranensis, assembly GCA_028565015.1. Taxonomy (NCBI): domain Eukaryota; kingdom Viridiplantae; phylum Streptophyta; class Magnoliopsida; order Lamiales; family Lentibulariaceae; genus Pinguicula; species Pinguicula moranensis. The sequence goes on along the minus strand of JAOWBN010000001.1, from coordinate 1,182,287 downwards.
TATATAATTTGTACCCACTGAAAATCCACTGTACAGATTCATAGTCTTAGCTTTCTTGAAGAATAGGCTCAATCCTTCTACAGCAATTAGAAATAGATAAGGGGATAATGGATCCCCCTGTCTTAGGCCTTGTTGTGGGAATATTTGTTCCGTAGGAGATCCATTGATTAGTATAGAAACCAACACTGAACTTATACATGCTTTAATCCACTTCTGAACTTTCTGATGGATCCCCATTGCTTCCATGATACTCAGTATAAAAGACCAGTGTATAGTATCAAATGCTTTCTGGAAATTAACTTTGAGTAGAGTGGTGGAAATTTTTGTTTTTTTTGCAAAGTCAACCGCCTCATTTGCACATAGAACACTATCCCCTATGTACCTTCCTTTTATAAACCCTGACTGACTTTTTGAGATGATTGATGGGATCACTTTACTGAGTCTGTTAGATAGTAGCTTTGCAAGCACTTTGTATGCACTATTGATTAAGGAAATTGGTCTGAAATCTCCAGTCACCAATTGTGAGTGTCCTTTAGGCTGCAAGGTGATAAATGATGTGTTTAGCCTTGGAGTCAGTCTCTCAGAATAATAGAATTCTTGTATAAAATGGACAAAATCATCTTTAAGAACCATCCAAAATTTCTGTATGAAATTGAGATTATAGCCATCTGGACCAGGGCTCTTTGCTCCATTACAAGCCATGACAGCTTCTGTGATTTCTTCTTCTGAAAATATGGCAATTAGTAGGTTATTTTCATCATTTGATACCTTAGTAGGAGATAGGAAATTCAGAGGTATGCTTCCGTGGTCATCTGTCAGCCTGAATATATCTTCAAAGTGTTTCTTGAACAGATATTTTACCTTATTTACCTCATCTATCCAATCACCATTATAGAAGATACCATGTATTCCAGATTTTCTCCTGTTCATATTAACTTTGACATGAAAATAGTGGGAGTTTGCATCCCCTAGTTGAAGCCAGTTGCTTCTTGATTTCTGGTACATCATTGCCAAGTGTTGCTTGATCAATAGTTGCAGATTTATCCATGTGTCCTTTCTTATAGTTGATTCCACTGCTGTAAGAGGTCTAACATTCAGTGTATTATCATATTGCTCTATATCCGATGTCATCTGCTTAATTTGATGAACTATGTTGCCAAAGACTTGCTTGTTCCAGTTTATCAGTTTCTGTTTTAGTGATTTCAGCTTCTCTTTTAGGATATATCATTTTTCTCCACAGAACTGCATACTGCGCCACTCTTTTTCCACAAGCTGATTATAACCTTTATCTTCCAGCCATACATCAAATACCTTGAATGGTATTGGTCCCCAGTTTTTCTGGATTTCAGCAAGCAACACTGGACAGTGATCCGATACAGTTTTTGCTAGTGCTTGTTGATGCAACTTTGGCCATTTATGCACCCAAGCATCATTGATTAATATTCTATCTAATCTACTTCCTGATTGGGCGTCAGGTGTAGACCAAGTGAATTGTGAATCAAGAAGTGGTAGGTCAATGAGGAGAGCCTCATTTATGAAGTCTTCAAACATTTTGATTTCATTTATGTGTACCCTTCCAAGCCCGATCTTCTCATTCTGTGCTAAGACAATATTGAAATCTCCTAACAAGCAGTAATGTGTAGGTTGTATCATCTGCAATTTGGTCAAAAGCTCCTTCCACATTTGTTTCCTTAAGTTAAACGGGCAAGGGGAGTAGATGGATATTATGCACACTGGTTGACCATCTTTTATCCATTCCCCCTCTATCCCTAGAGCACCATGTATCTCCCAACTTCTTGTCAACTGAAAGTAATCAGTGTTCCACCTGCAGATAATGCCTCTTGAATTCCCAACCGAGGATTGATATTTCATGTCCCAGTTTACTGACCCCCACATTAAGTTCATTGTTTCCACTCTAATTTCCTCCATCTTTGTTTCCTGTATACTGATCATCTGTATATTATTCTTAGTGATTTTGTTTCTGATGTCCTCCTTCTTATGCCGCATCCCCAGTCCCCTAATATTGTATGAAAGTATTTGCATTACAGAATCTGTGTATCTCCTGGTTTGGACTGTAATATTTCCATATCATCTAAGGAGACTTTCTCTGCTTGTTTTTCATATTGCATTTTGTCTCTATTCTCCATTGTTGTGAACTTAGCTAGCAGGTTAGCTTCTCTACCAGTGATATTGATTCCCATTTGTTAACCAAATTGTAATAACTGAAAGGGTCTCCCATTTATATTTACCTTGAACTGCTTTCTTGAGAGTAATTGTCTGTGTTGTTCTTGTAGTTCTTTGAGTTCAGCCATTTTCTTTGTGAATTGCTGCTCATAATCCTTCTGGAGGTTGTGCATTTGATCATCATATGCCTCTTGAGTTTGACTCTTCTCATTAATTTCTGAGGTTCCTTTTGCTTGGCTGGCATTCTGCATTTCAGAAATTGTATCAGATTTATTGCATATAGATTGATTTAGTAGCTCATATCTATTCTGAGTACTCAGTTGGGAAGCGTTGTTTGATGAACTTGCTACTTCAGATAGATGTGTTTCTTGCCCCTTCTGTCTATCAGCAATATTTTGGGCATATACTTTTGTTGGAATTTAGATCTCGAACCAAAACTTGCACACTTAATAGATTGGTTAGATGTTGTAAAAACTATTAAGCATAAAATTGACAAAACAGTAAAAACACCGAGTTTAATTCCCGTGGTTCACCAAGAGATTTCTCTCTTAGCTAGTCCACGTTGGAGTTCCGAATCCGGAGTCTCACCACTCTTATTATGATACTTTCAGCCACAAATAGAACAAAGTTCTCAACAATACAATCAAGAAATCTGCACAACCACACTTCCGAACGAATAAGAACAAGATCTTACACCTAAGGTGACTACAAGTCACCTCCTTAACAAAGACTTCAAAGAAGCCTAAACAAACCACCGTCGGAAGTCGGAAACCAGAGATTTCGCCGGAGAAAACCCTAGGAAGTAGAGAGAAGGCCGAGAGAATTCTTTGTAGAAAGAGAATTGAAAAGTCGAATTGTGTCAATCGAGAAATCCAAAAGCTTATATATTTTCCCTTCTTTCAATCCTGTCCGTCTAATGAGATCCATCGAACGGTCCAACTTCATTCTTCACAAGTCACAAAAGATAGCCGTTGGATCTGTTTTTGCTCAAACGGCTGAGATCAAATCTCGCATATCAATTAAACATAAGCCATCCGATAACATTACCTATCAACGGTCTAGATCATATAAAACTGTGTTTCTTAAGAATACATGCAGTCCGTTAGATTAAGGCTTATCAATGGCTATAATTGATTCACACAATAGCACACGGATTCACCTCAAATGCACTAGAAACCGTAGGATCACATTTACACATCAACGGCTCAGATTAAAGACTCATTAAGGGTAAATCTGTAATTGCACAATCACTAATGGCAGTTTGGTAATTTCACTATTTTTAACAGATACAATACAATGGTTCCGAATTGATCGAAAAGGATCCTCTCGTTGCTGTGAAGGAGAAGTTTGGAGAAGTGATGCAGGAAGGGGAGCTATTATCTTTATGAATACAACCGCAGGCACTATCTAATGAACTTGGAAAAGAACAAGAAAACACACAAGGGTGTGGTATCTGTTGGGCTGAACAGAATGAAGAGACACGGGCGACAAACGTGATGAGATTTCTGAACAAGATGGTGATCATCACCAAGGAGTTAATCCAGAAGAAAGAAAACGGTTCTACAAAACTCTATTCAATGATGATAAATGAAAATGTTTATATTGTTACTATTGCCACAACACTAATAACTCTGTGACAGTGAGTATAAAGGAATGAGAGAAATCAATTAAGGGTGCTGCTGTGACAAAGCAACAGACCACTAGAATGGATTCTGTTTCTTTCCCTGTACATTTCGAACAAAACTTCCTCGTCATTACAATGATGAAGGTACTCATCCATGTCGAATTTTGCTAGTGTCTTGTCCTTTATCCATACGGGGGCTACTTGGATTCCAACTACCATGACTACCAACTGAGAGACCGCCCAGCTCGTGCAGATTCCAGTTAACTCAAGGGGCACAGATTTTTTTCTTATATATGCAACACCAAACAAAACACAACGGATCTAAGACTTCACATGTCTGGAGATGCAGCATAATCATGCTTCAAGAGATTTGGAGCGAGAATTAACTCACCTTATCTGAGTGCCACAGTGGAGTTGCTGGACTGATAGGAGTTTGTTCCATTGTCCTTCCGAAGAGGGAACTGTTATGAGTCATGACCTGTTGTCTCCCATTCCAACCACGGAAAAATAACACCATCCGTTTCAACTATCCCTCCTAAACTTTTTGATAGGAGGATCTCTTGCTTTAACTATCCCTCCTAAACTAGAACTTCATCACCTCTTTCTCCATTGAATGAAGGATAGGTCGATAGGAAAAACCTCCCGAGTTCTCATCAATCAAATCCTTACCCAATAAAAAACAAGTAGGAATGTATTTCCAAAATAGAAACCAAATCCGACTTTGGATCATTTCACATGTCCGTGTACAAATCTTGTTTATCAAACTGGAATACTGTAATCAAGGATCCAATCCGTGCTGTATAATTGTTCCGTAACGCGAATGGATTTCTTCTTGGAATCTCATGATCCTCAATGCATCACAACAAATAAGTATATCAATAGTCTGGATGATCAAAGGAACAGTGACGAACACTGTTAGATCTATTGGAAGAACCAATGTTTCCGGGATTTCTCCAGGTTTGTATCTGGTAAAATACACGAACACAAGAACGAACATCACAATGTATATACTCTTTGAACAAGCAAAGAATAATTAATGCGAAGACTTTTGTCACCTGTGTTTCTCCCCGCAGGTTCAAGAGATTCCTGGGCAATGGATCTCCATTGCTCATAACAAGAATAATGCCCTATGCTCGGGCCTCGGAGCAAATGCACGGTTCGGAGGACGGAGAATAGTTCTTCAGGGAAAGACTGGATCAAAGATTGCATGATACAGTAGAAAAATATGTTCTCCAATCTTTCATCATACAAGTGAACAAAATAGAGACAGATCAAATGCGTTCCTGGACGGCAATTTTTTAATTGAAGATTCCTCTGAGAAAGTCTGCAATGCCGTTACATCAGGTGGAATCTTTGTGTCGAACATTCAGACAAATTAAGCATTTCTTTTCGCTCATCCTCGCATTTGCTTAAGGTCTCTATACCAAGCTCCCTACTATCAAGAAGAGAAAAAGATAAGTATCAATACCAATCAGGAAACACAAAAGCTGGCCCCCAGTTTCATCAGTACCTAATCCCCATGGCATATTGAGCAAAAACCATTGAGAATTATGATACGTTGAGAACAGGATTAAAACACCTGTAGCTCTCTGATGCCTTAATGGAATCATTATCTGCAATAGCAAGAAAACGGCCTTTGCTTGTTTGTCAAAGCCAGAGTGCAAGTAAAGTGTTAGCTTTTTTTTTCCCAAATATATATTGATAATACAAACTTGAGCACTAGGCTAGCATAACCTAGCCTCAGCTTCTCAGTTAGTTCCTTCACTTGACCATAGTCGAGCAACGCAAACTATCACTCAGATACAAATTGCATCTGCAATTCTCTAGCTTGGAAAGCAGTCTTGACATGTTTATTCAAAGATACCCCTAAGTTAACAAATGAAAAATTAGATGTAAACTTGCCCCAGAACCTCTACAAATTAAAATATTTCCTGGATGAGGATCTGCATGAAAGAAAGCGCTCTTCAGGATCATTTGTCCGTAAGCACGAATCAGACTTTTAAGGATATTCCTGTGGGGTTGAATGAGATTAATAAAAATTTAGATGTCATTTTGTAAGATCGTGGATAGTACAAAGGAAAAGGAAAGTAAAGGATTTCTTATGGTAAACAGTGTCTTAGACATTCAAGAAAAAATCCCATGATCAAATGGAACTTTTGTGTCCATCAAAAGTCATGAAAACGGAAGAGATGGCATTTTCAGTTTGTGAGCTCTGAAAAATGCTTCGAAGTTTCCATTTTAACAACAGACCAAAGCCCTTGATAGCGTAGATATGCAGCACTAATACACTAAGATCATATGACTAAAAGGTCTCACTTGTTATAGATCACTGCATCTATTGGTTATGGACTTTTACTGTAACGGCCAAGAACAAGATAATTATGCGCTGACCATGCATCATAACTAGGGTTTAATACACATATATGTTTAACAGTTTAAGCTCTAAAGTGAGGAATAAAAAATGGAACAACATCATGAATGAAATGCCAGAGAAATAAATATGATCACTGTTTGATGAAGCATTAATGAAGGAAAAGAAGATCCCATCTATCAGTTTACAGGGCTTACTGCTTTGTTTTTGTAGCTAGCTTGCCACTAGGATTTATGCCCCTTCTTGCTATCTAGTCACCAAGCTTGAGGATAGGGATTCCGTCGATACATTCCATTACTAAGACCCTTCTGCCGTTGAGATTTGACAAATAAATATAACATCGAGAGTTTGATGGAAACGCACATTATGAATGATTAATAGAACAGTGATTGAATATAAGCCAGATGATTAAACCATGACTAAATCTCTGCTTGAAAAGCTTCCCATGTGAGTGATATGAACTTTAGTGTCCACATTGTTTAGAGAAATGGGCAATTCAGTTCTTCCAAAAAAATTCAGTGTTATATTGAAGAATGCATATAGGATTGAGAATGCAAGGTTGGCCTAATGGCATTATCAACAAGGTACCTAGTGATCATTTTCAGGTATTGATCGCGGCACGACCACTGGGGATTTCTTGTTATTTTCATACAGGAAATGTCGAATTTTCTCCATTGTATCAGCTTCCCTCAAAGAATTGAATTCATATCCAATCTTAGATGGAAAAAATGAAAGAAAAATCACTTGATATTGAGAAAACAGAAAAAGGCATGGGATTAATGAATAAAAGGGAAAATAAAGCTAGAATAAAATAACCAAGTAAGAGAAAGCTGTAAAAGTAACAAAAAAGAATATACTTTCAAGAGAAAGAACTATGCAGATTCTACAAAAAAGTTCTACAAAGAATTTGGGAATAAGGGGGCAGAGTAAGGGGAAGCAAAACCAGACCTTGAGTGACCAGACCCCATACTAGGAGCACGGTGTCAATTACTGAAAACATGTTACACCATGAAATAGATAGTGTCAAGATCAAAGAACAGTAAAAGATACCATGATTATATCAACTAGACAATGATTTCAGAAATAAGCTGGTAACAATGAAGGGGAGGAAAGAACGTCAAAGAGCAATGGTATCCAACTATAACCAGTAGGCAAAGTAGTATTGTTTAGAGTTACAAACTCGACACCATAGCAGGATAGTGGTTAATATGTCTACAAGGTTTTACCTGTTTCTCCATTTCCTTAGTCACAGGGAATAGATCAAACTTTAGATCGGTCATGTACACGGAGAAAGCTTGCAAGTTGCGGATATTTGTCATCATCAAATCTTGGACACCTGGATGTTGAACATACAGTAATTTGGAATTAAACCTTAAAGCATAAGGACCCATAAGCTTGGAGAGAACTTCTCTTACCTTAACCAGAACATCATTCTTATAACCTTTTAGTCGGGCTCAGTGGACCCAAGTAAACGTGAAACCAAATAAGAAACAGGAAATGTGTGCACACACAGAATGTTGTAAACAACTAAGGAAAGGGGAGAAGAAATGAAGATATAAAGGATGAAAAATAGAATACTCTACAGATGGCATAAATGTGAAAGGTTGAAACAAGTTTAAACCAGGTCCCTATTTAAGTTTTATGTTTATTTATGTATATGGCCACAACAAATAGAAATCTAGTTGAAAGCAACTCTCCATGATAGGTATACACCTTCTCAGAAAAATTTCCCTGAGAATTTGGGCCTAATGGTACAACACCTTTGCCTTGTTTTATAAATTTATGATCCAAACTTAAACAAAACATAAATGTTTTACTGTATAATCATGAGTGCGAAGGGAGAGGGATGCCTGCCCAATTGAAGAAGAACAAAGAGTATTAGCATCAAATCTTTCAAAGACTTCATCAACAACAACAACAACAATGTACCCAATATATTCCCAACTAGATTGAGGTCTAGGGGTTAGATGTACGCGGCCTTACTCTTGTAAGTATACAAAGAGGCCATTTTCGTTGCTACCCAATATACATTGCATCATTTAATGTATTGAGTTCCAGCAACTTCACTAAATAGAAACACTGAAATTTAATAGAGTCATTTTGCTCTAATCCATTAGTAGCACGAAGACTTCATCAACACTCCGACCCAACTCCTTCTCCAGCACTTCCATAACGAAATGAAATGGGGTAGCTGGGGCCTGATCACACAATGTTACTAGACTTCTCACCCATGCAGCTGGAGCTAAGTCTGGCTTCCCAAGAATTTGTGCTACCTACAATAGCCCAAAATTGAACCTTACTAGATTCAGAATAATGGATAATTGAATTTTTGGACTTCCTCAAAACAATAAGTTCATGTTGATATAGCAAACTGCCCTACGCGACACAATAATTCTTTCTTTTTTCCCCCAAAAGCCAAACATTTACATGAAGAGTTAATAGCATCAAAAGCAGGTGCAAAATCAAGAACCTCTCAGATAACAACCCAAAATAGCTAAAATGGAGAGCAGCAATCCAAAATGAAAAAGACAACATCAAAAACCTTCAGAAAGAACCCGCCAAGATCAGTGCACATATCCTAAATCTTGTCAGCAGCAATCTCGTGCTGCTTCTGCCACATTTGACATTACTTGCCGCTTCTCTCCATTTTTCTCACAGTACACTCTGAAGTGAGTGGACACCTTTTCTTGAAAATCTTTCACATCAAGCGGAAACATGTTTGGTGCGAGAGTGTTAGTTCCCTCCCTATTTTTCTTATGGGTTCACTCTCCAGACCCTGAAAAAACGCTGCATGTTGCATAATGTTTGGGGTTGGGGAGGACTCCGGCACTCCGCTGTAAAAGATGGAAATCCAAGTTGCTTTGCCTTTTTTCTTATTTCTCTATTATTTCCAGCTTTGTTTGTTCCCACTCCCACTCCCACTTTAAAAGGTGTTACTAAAATAGTTATCGTCTTTCTTCGGTGACCCTTAAAAGTCATAAATGATATAGTGCAATCCAATGCACGAAAAGAGGCAAAGACCAAAATAGCTCATATTGACACAAAATTTAATACAAGATCCCTTTTCGTGGTTGTACCTTACACCCTACGACAGGTAAGGTTGTACCAAAATAGCTCATATTATCGTGTGCTACCAAGCTGCAGCCAGGTAAGGTTGTACCTTACACCCTACGACACTGGTGGTTACGATAACAATTGCGGAATTGTCTTCCCCACAAATGGAACTTGACAAGACGAGCCAACACCCACATTATTGAACAGAAAGGGTTTTTAAAAAATTCACATGAATCATAAGTTACGAAGATGAATCCGGTTACAAGTGGTGCAAGCTTGGAAGAAGAGACAAGTACATTTTTGGCTGTTAAACTTTGCGCATGACCTTCCGGAGAGCTGGTGTGTTACCTACTTCAAAGGTCAATAACACGAGAGAGCTTCTGAATACGGTTTAGCAAGAAATCTCCTTGCTTGATGGTAGACTGATAAAGAGCATTCTTCGCATCAGGGCGATTTGTTTCCAATACACCAGCAACTTTGTCTATCTTGCAGTGGAGCTTGCCTGCTGCAATGAAACGAGAGAGCTCCCTATATATGGAGAAGAAAGAGAGTGCCATTAGCGAGACAAAGGAATGCTCAGCAGCAATTTAAGTTAGTAGGTAGGAGATAGTATCTAACTTAAAGGTTGTATGAAAAGGATCAGATAGAATGACTTACAAGTCAATGAATTCAACGGTCACTCCAAATGCTTTAGCCATAGCCTCAATTGTCACGCTCTTGTATGATTCCAAGAATTGAGAATAAACAACAGTCCTGACCTCCCTCATGTAATAGCGGAAGTGTGGATGCAAATAACGGTCTAACTTGATATGCTCTGTCAAACCAGCTGAAAATCAAATGCATAGTGTCAAAAGTGATTATATGGAAAATATAATAAAATTAGATCATAAAACAGGTAAAGCCACTACTTTCTTTCTGACAAGCAGTGGGGATTGCTTGACACAAATGACCATCTTTTACATATGACAAACAAGAGTAATGCATCAATGTTTTTTTGGTTAAGCGAGTAATGAATCAAATTACTTACCAAATGCTGTAAAGAAGGATTTATACTGACACTCATATAATGAGTTCAAGAATTCCGGTAAGTATGGGATTTTGCCAATAACTGTCAGAATTTCTGGCGCCTCCACGACCTGCCACATATTACATCATATTTAACTCAGACAATGACATCAGTAACATTTCCACGGAACCACGGAACAGAACAGTAATTTGATACAGAAAAACAGTATAATGAAGGAAAGACGTCTACTAAACTATGCACTAAATTTAGTAACAAGGAGAAAAAAAGGAACTTGATAGTAAATCAATTACCTTTTGTTTAAGAGATACCCTATCCAAGGTTATGATACTAGTAAGGACAGTATAGAATATGAATGTGTCATAGGGAAAAAGTTCGTATGTTGTAAAAGTTGAGATGGAATCAAGGAAAAGATCAGCTGCTTTCTTGAAGTTACGAGTTGACATGCAATACAACCCTTCATACACCTTCAAACGGTTCTTCCTCTCCCAGTCACCACCCTCTTC
>JAOWBN010000001.1:1146788-1159231 GCA_028565015.1 Pinguicula moranensis | reverse complement strand
GATCTACAACTGCCGAACTGATTCTGTCCGAAATTTGTTGGATTAACTCCGCGACCTCGACATCTATTATCAATTTTTTTCTAATTACCGTTATTGCCCGTAATTGAACTACAACTACAACTCTCCAATGGATGTTCCTCGGCCGCCATTTACAAAACTGTCCTTCAATATTGAAAATGGTAAGATGTACCAGGGGATAAAATTGGAATCACAATAGAAATAAGAGGGTCGATACCAAGTTATGAAAATATCCAGTTTTACCCTTTAATATACTGAATCTATCTGGCTAACCAACTTTTCCTCTCAATGATGTGGCCGCAAAATAAAGCCGAATCCGCTGCGCAGTCCTCCGGTGCGGCGGCAGTTCACCACCGCTCTCTACCAATCAGATAGAAGATAATCTCTAGGAAAGGAGTTACCATTCCTCCGCGTCGAGCAGTAAAAAAAACACTGCGTAGTTCGCAAACATCTCGGAGATCCGGCGGCTCTCGCCGCCGCTGCGTTTTTGACTGAGAATTCACCTTTATTTTTCTGTGCACATTGATCGGTAAACCGATCGGGCGATAGAGCAAGTGCCTTCTTGTTTGAAGTCTGCCAAGTGTCTGATCGTTCTTACGTTGAAAACTGTTACTGCATTCAGAAAAAATTTCTCCTGACATATCTATTTATATACAACACTGTATTTCTTGAACAAAATTCTATTTTACATATCCAATATCAGCGTACAATTTGGGTATACAAAACAAAACTTTCTACCCAAATTCGATTCCCGACCACCCGAACAAAAACACTAGTCTATATCACAGCCGGGATATACGTAGGGTCCAGGGGCCCTGCTCCTTAAACTTGGACCCGGCCCGGCCCCTCTCACAAAAAAAAAATCTAGAAAAAAATTGCACCTATAATTTTGGGCTGAATCAGCCGCTCTATGTGCACACAAAATATCTTTAAGAAAAGTTCCCCACTTCACCAATTCTGCAGCTGAGGGAAATGCTCTTCATGATGGGATGGTATTCTGTGTGCAGATATCTCTTGGCTTTCTCAGAACCAGGTTCTCCAAGCCATTCTTCGTAGAGAGTTTTGATATGAGAATTTTCAAATGGATGGCAAACAAAACCTGAAAGTAGAGGAAGATCATTAAGTTACAAGTACAACAGGGTATACGAGTTTGTGACTACCTAAAGCCAGTAACATTATCGTAGAATACACCCAGAATTCAATATGAAGCTATATCTTGACCAACACCAAAGGAAGTGAAATGGCTATTGGACTCACATTTTCTGAATAACTTGTTTCCAGCAACTGGGTCAAATCTTTGGCAGATTGCCCAGTCTTGGGTTTGAAGCTGGCCTCCGCCATTCAAGCATCCGGTAACAAGTACAAAAATGCTTAAGGTGTAAGGTGTTGGATAAATGAGATGGCACATAAAATATCTAGGTGTTAATCATCTGCAAATTATGTAGAAACAGACTATTAAGGGAACTACCAGAAGGGCAGGCCATGATTTCCAAAAAGTGGTATTCACACATTCGACTTTTGATTTTGTTAACTACATTGCGCAGGTTCCTGAAACCATAACACAGTGCGAATCTCAACACTATTCTGCCTTCGACCTGTATTAAAAGAATAAAAGAAGAACGAATTGTTCTCTCAAACCCAAACAGAAGATGAATTATGAAGCTACTTCCACAAAGATGAAAAATGGCTAAACTTACCTCAGGACTCACTTCACGAAAATCGTTGTTCCTCTTAGACTCAAGAGGGCCTTCAATTTCCTTTCCAAAGAGCACTTTTGCTGAATGCAGGAATATTGTGATTGTGTCAGAATATCCTCCGGAACTTCCATGAACACCATAGAGATGGCCTTTTTCATCGATATTCGATAAACTATCGAAGAACAAAAGTGTTTCATTAGTTTTGATTCATAGCATCAAGGCTCAATTTAATCAGAGGTATATTCTTACATGTTTTCCAATGAAGATTCATCAAAGGAAGTGAAATCAACTGGCCTTGACTGCATAACAATGAGATATTATCAAAAGTTGAATAAAATTAAAGGATTTCAGGAAGAAAAAAAAACATGTGCTGTAATTGCACTCTACAATCACTAAAACCCATTACCTTAATTAAATCTAAAACCTCTGGCCTGCCACGAGTCCATAAAAGAGAAACCAAATCATATCCTGAGACTATATCATAAATTTACAGATGTGACTCTCAATAAGGGTCATCTAATCAACTGCTAGATTCTAAAGGAACTAAGTTCTTCAGTATTAGGATCAAAAAAAGACCAGATGAGACTCTCAATAAGAAGCAATCAGGCAAAACCAGCAGTTACCATATACATTCAGTATAAATTAGACCTGATAATACAATGTTACTTCAAATGCAGAAGATTTAAGGTTAGCCCTTTGATGGAAATTGCAGAAGGTGTTGTGAAATCTCAGCAGAAGATTGTGCCTGTATGCAAACGAATAATATTTGACATCAATAATTTCATAGACAGGAAATATAAATGATCAACATCCATACTGAAAAACAAGAACTCAACTCAGAAAATCCTGAATTCTGTATAAAAAAATGCAAAGAAGAACAAACAGAAAACCCTCAATTCTGTACAAAATGCAAAGAGAGTCATAATCCTAGAAATTCTAATTTACAGCAACTTAATTCTCAGCAAAAACATCAACTGATTTCACAGCAACTCAACTCAACTCAATTCTCAGTAAAACAGTAACTCAATTAACAGGATTCTGTTGTTAATTGAATGCAAGAAAGCAACAAGCAAAAGGATGAAGCATAAAAAAACCAGAATCATCATGAATCCTTCGTATTGCCTGATACTTAAGCAGGTATTACATGCTTCACATTTCAAGCATATGTCAGGCAGAAGTCAGGACGCGGAACAAAACGAGATAAGAAAAATATAACACAACTTGAAATGAAAGATCCAGGTAAATAAAAAGAACTAACCGGAAAGAGCAGTCATATGAAACAGCAAACGGCAGAAATTAGCTAAGAAACGATTTGGAGATTTATGATATTGACCCGGAGCTTTTCCCGGCGCCGGCTCCTCCGAAGGACCCAAGCGAGAAGAAGAATAATAATAGCAAATTCGAGCGGCAGAAATTAGACCCAAATGGTCCAAATAACCCCAAAAAAATTTCACACAAGAAGCATCCTCTGAGAGTTGCTGGGATGAGACCTAAATCTGTTGAAGAACCCTAAACGTAGCCTCGCGGAGGTCAAGCTTTGGGCAGCAGCTTCCGGAGTCGCGAGGGTTTCTCCTTCTTGCCGGGCCGGAGGTCGCGTGGGCCGGAGGTCGCTTCGAATTGGCGAAGAAGCCGAAGACGGAGGAGGCTGCGTTCTATTCGACACTTTTCGTTCTATTGGATTTAGTTTCTTTAATCCTGGCCGTCTATCTCTATAGAGATAGACGGCCAAGATCGCGGGTATGGTTATGGGTATTTTTAAGTGTATGCTGATCGCGTCCCATATATATATATATATATATGAGGAATGATTGATTGACACTCGTTTTAACACAAGTTTTAACACTGGTTCATTAAAAGTCTATGTTTAGGGTTCGTAGGGTTTAGGGTTTAGATTTTAAGATATTTAGATCTTAGGGTTTATATTTTCAAATTTAGAGCTTAGATTTTAGGATTTTTTAGGATTTATAACCCTAAACCCTAAAACTAAATCCTAAAACCCATAAATTTTAAAAAATTCTAAACCCTAAGCTCTAAATTCCAAAATATAAACCCTAAGATCTAAATATCTTAAAATCTAAACCCTAAATCCCAAACCCTAAACCCTACCGACCCTAAACATAGATTTTTAATGAAGCAGTGTTAAAACTTGTGTTAAAACGAGTGCCAACGGATCCTTCCGCACATATATTATATATATAATATATATTGGAATTCAGACCGACGCGCCATGTCAAGAGATCAGGCCAACCTGGCCCGACTTTTTGATCCTGACTTATACTAATAGAGGTACTAATTCGGCCTTCCTTTTGATGGTTAAATGATACTTTACTTTATTGGGCTGTTTGATTGATAATCTGCTACTTTAATCCGGCCCACATACTTGGCCCATACAATTATCCTATAGGATGCGGTTGAGGTCAGTTCAAGAATCATGGTATATGTCTCCCATGTCTTTTGGCCTTTTCTCTATTCTCAACCCACTTTGTGTTATGTTTCAAGAAGAAGAGAATTTCCAAACGCGAAAGCTTTTTTTTTTTTTTGGAATTTATATTATGATTTATTGAAGAAAATGAAAGAATATTTTACAAACGATCTTACACAGTTTTGTTTTTGAATTTATATTATTATGTTTTTGATTTAGTATTGGGGAAAGAATAAATAAGTTTGAGAGAAAAGATTGGAATTTTGATCTAGTAACACCACGAGATTGTGTGTTATATATATATATACATAGATTGAAATTGATATCATGGTATCCCGTATCATTTTAACCAGACTAATTCATGAAATTTATGCACGGTGACCCTCACATGAACCTTTCAATAACGGACCAAAAATACCACAAATTTAAGGGTATGACGGTCTTAACCCTAACAAACTGTTTTAACCCAATGATTATATAGATATAATGTTGAAGTATATGACAAGAAATCAATCTCCAACCAATATTATAATTTTAACTACAGGGTAATTACCTTGAATAAAAATTATAGATTAAGACCAAGTATAAGCTATGTGAGCTCTAGGTCAAGCTATGTATTATATAAAAACAATGTTGGAGTACATGACAAAAAATCAAACTCCTACCAAGATTACAATTGTAACTACAAGTTAATTCATTGCAAATTCTACATTATTACATTGGATTATAACATATAATCCAATTAATTTGTAGGCATTTCAAAAAAAAAAATTCCAATTAATTTGTAAATATTGTTATATTTAATTATAATTGGAGAACGAAGAGAGGGAGCCGGGGGGCCATGTGTCCATTCCGATTTCAGCCCTGTCGAAAGAAATAAAAATGGCAGATGCCCTTAGTGTTTGCTTCGCACGCAAACACAGCAAATTTTCTCACTGTCTTTGATGCGTCATCTGCCTGGAGGCAGATAAATTCTGTGAAAACCCTGCATTTAAGATAGTTAGGGAAAGATGCAGATCTTTGTGAAAACCCTGACTGGGAAAACAATCACGCTGGAGGTGGAGAGCAGCGACACAATCGATAATGTCAAAGCAAAGATTCAGGTCCCTACACTCTTGCCTGAACTTCTTTGCTTTTCGTTCTGATTTTTGTATTCGATTACGTTTTATTGTTGCAGTTCCGGTCATGAAATCTGCAGTTATCTATGAGTTTAGGATTCAATTTCTGGGGGGAGTGCTGATAGGACTAGGGTTTTAGAATTCTGCTGTGTTTATGAAAAGTTAATTGTTAGAGGAATCGTTATGCACTTTTGTTATTCAATCAGTGACACAAGCCCCTTCGCCATCTGATACTTTATAAGATTATGCAGCTATGATTATTGTAGCTATCTTGACCAATCGGTTGTGATGTTTAAAAAAATTTTGCCCGCTTCTTTTTTGGCATATTTATTGCAACTTCTTTCGGCTGAAGCTTATTGTTTGCCCGCAGGACAAAGAAGGTATACCTCCTGATCAGCAGAGGCTCATATTTGCTGGCAAGCAGTTGGAAGATGGCAGGACTTTGGCTGATTACAACATTCAGAAAGAATCAACCCTTCACCTTGTTTTGAGGCTTAGGGGCGGAACTATGATCAAAGTCAAAACCCTTACAGGGAAGGAAATTGAAATCGATATTGAACCAAACGATACCATAGAGAGGATCAAGGAACGGGTTGAGGAGAAAGAGGGGATTCCACCAGTGCAGCAGAGGTCTGTAGTAGCTTTATCATTACAAGTTTACATTTTTCTTCCTTCTCAAATGTGCTACTTCTGCTCATTGACATAGTACTTGCTATAGTAGTTCTGAGACATTGTTTAAAGTCCATGATCTTACCTCGGATATGACCTGAGCTTCCTCTATTCGTGATGAGCCGGTTGCCCGAATTTCTCTTTTATGTAGTTGTGGGTGTAAATCAGAAGCTAAAACCCAATAGGACTGTCTTGCATCTCTGTTGATCTGATTCTCATAAGCTTCCCCATGGTGGAGACACTGTGGTGGAAGTGGAGAAAACCGGAATAAACTTTAAACATGCTTTTATGCATCCCATTTGTGCAGGAATGATCTCCTGATATCTCATAACCTCCCTCTCTTGGATATTTCACGGCATTGACATTGGTGCACCGTTGTTTCAGGTTGATTTATGCTGGAAAGCAGCTTGCGGATGACAAAACTGCCAAAGACTACAATATTGAGGGTGGCTCTGTTCTTCATCTGGTCCTCGCTCTAAGGGGTGGTGATCTCTAGGCTGCTAGTTCGGCCTAGTAATTATGCTATCAACTGTTAAATTGACGGGGTTATCCTTTTATTTATGTAGTAACTCTATTTAAAAAAACTGTTAAATTTGTGAGAAAGACTATTGAGATATTATTGGCTTGACTTTATCCCTTGCTTGTGCTTTTCCTTTACGTCAAATAGCTATCATCAATAACCGGAGTTAAGGGCCGAACCCTTCTCACATTTACTCAATTTGTGAATCTAACTTGGTGGCAACAGCATAACAATTCTTTTAGTTATGTGTTAATAATAAATTAGACTAAAATGATTCTATTAAATTTCAGTACTTCTATTAATGAAATTGTTGAAATTTAATACATCAAATATTGCAACAAAAATAACATCATTTTATAATTATAAGGGTAGTGTAGCGTATATATGATTCTCAAATTCAAACTTAGTTATAAAAATATTGGATACATAGTTGAACTTAGTTGTGAAAATATTGAATACGTAGTTGTGGTGGCAACCAGTTAAAAAGATGAAACTTTTATGCTTCACGCAGTTTGAAGTAATCTTCAATCATTAAGGAAATAATTCTATGGGATCGTTGAATTTTTGAACTCGAAGGATTGATTTAGAGACTCTTTTGTATTTATAATGATTTTTTCTTTTTCTTTCCCATTTATTTCTAATTCTCTTTTTAATTTTATAATTTTTGAGTATTTAGTAAAATTATGAAAAAATTATAAAAGTTATTGAAATAGTATTTACAATTAAATTTTGTAAGTTGATTAAATAATATTTGTAGTTAAATTTGGTAGGATAATTTTAATTTATTTACGAAATTGACAATAAAAGTAGAAGTAGAAAAAATAATAGCCTCTTACCTACTTCTGAAAAAAATGAGTTTTGGCTCGAAAAAAGGAGAAGGAGAAGGAGAATGCAGTTTTAAAATACTGTTTTTAAAATAATCTAAAAAAAAGAATGATAAAAATAATCTGAAAAAATAGTGGTACAAAATAGATATTTAGTAATAAAAAAATTAGATATTAGTTTTCTAGGAGCATGAGGCCTAGGTTTTAATTATTATCGGATGTAAATAATTCTATTGGATCGCTGAATTTTTACCAGAATGAGTTCATTATTGATTAGACCCATTTTCTTTAAGTTTCATTACTCAAAAAAGTTTGGAGTAGAGCCTAAATGATTCATAGACGGATGAGTAAAAATAATTGAATAACGGATAAATAATTGGATTGAATATTCAAAATTAATTATTTGGTTCATATGAAATACAAAAATCAAACCAAACCAAACATACTCAGTATATCCCGCCTTTAGGCAGGGTTTGGGGAGGGTGAGATGTACACAGTCGTACCTTAATCTCTAAAAATATATCAAGAAACTATTTTCGTGGAGATCATCGGCTCCTCGAACAAACAAACACACAAAAAAAAAGGTCGAGAGAGGGAGAAAGGAGAATACGATAGCTGCCTACCTTTCATATTGTTCATATGAAATATTATAATCAAAAAAATTTCATTCAATTTTCGGTTATAATCGAGCAAGTTTAATTATAATTAAAAATTGATTTGTTTTAATTTTTTTAATTTTTTAAGGGTATAAGCGATTTTGGGTTTTAAAAAAATTAATAAAATAAAAATAAAATAAATAAAATAAATAAAATAAATAACAACAAATTAAAACCATATACGAATGGAATATCCGAATATTCGTAAACCTCCAAGACAAACACTTTTAAACTGCCATTCATAAACATAAATCGTCCTCGTCTCCCCAACATGCCGTTAAATTGGAAAGCCTAAACCTTCTGACAGCCATAGTCTAACCATGGCCATGGTTAGTCGCGCTTAGCACAGACCACGGTACAGAACTAGTCAACTAACCATAGTAAACTTTGCTCACTCCTCACTCCTCACTCCTCACTCCTCACTCCTTTGCGGATTTGTTGATCAGCGACTTGTGTATATGTGGGATGACACCACCACCAGCTATGGTTCCTTTGATCAGAGTATCCAGTTCTTCGTCACCGCGTATGGCCAGCTGCAGATGTCGAGGGGTGATACGCTTCACTTTCAAATCCTTACTGGCGTTTCCAGCCAGCTCCAACACTTCTGCAGTTAGGTACTCCAGAATGGCAGCGGAGTAAACAGCAGCTGTGGCACCTACACGTCCATGAGCAGTGGCGCGTTCCTTAAGGAGCCTATGGATGCGTCCTACTGGAAACTAGAGGATAAGACGGTTAGAATTTTACATTGCGCCATTATACAGATGCCATATCAACAATGTGTGCCATTCCAGCAATACAGAAAATGAAGTTCGACAGAGGCATAGATTCTCACACCACAAGCAGAGCAAGAAGAAAGAGAGCAGTGTAAGCTAAGAAGTTGTTCCCACGTATACCTTGCAGCCTCCAAGGTACATGGTTTTTTCTTTTCAATAGATCAAAATATCGGGGGGTTGAACTACAAGGTACATGATCAAACGCAGAGAAACTAAGCGACGGTTGAACTATAGTAAGCTAATCTTTTCACTTGCTAAAAGTTTTAACATAACAAGGAGAAAATCCCATGACATCAAATAAAGTACAGAAGCATGATCGAGCCTTATTCATTCAGCTCAAACGCTTTCTTTGAGAGAAAGTATAGAGGGTTCACAATTCGCATAGCAGCATTCAAACCAAAGTCCCAACTTTCCATGAATTGTTTCATTACGGGACAATGGATAATAATGTTTCAACTTTCATACATCAAATCCAACATAACAATCAAAAATACATATCTATCAGCTAAGAAACATAATAAAGACATACACCGAGTAACAGGAACACAAAAGGTACAAAATTATACAAAAAGTTAAAAACATAAGCAGGGAAGAAAATTGCATCACTTCGCTTCTATACCCTTCACCCGCAGTCAATAGAAACTAACAAAAAACAGAGAGGGATTCAACGAATTACAGAAGTTTACAGAAGTATATGGAGAAAAACCTGAAGCCCAGCGCGAGAAGAACGAGACATGGGTTTCTTCTTGTCCTTATCTTTGTCCCTCGAAGCTGGGGTTTTCCCCGTCAATTGACCCATGGAGCCTTTTCCCGACATTCTTCGTCTTCCAGGAATAAACGAACGAGGTACACAATCTTTTCGAAAGACAATCGGAAGTCTGCAGCTTCGAATGCGATGAAGAAGAAGAAAAGGACGATAATCATAAATCAAGCAATTGGTTTCCCCGTACGGCAACCGTCTGGATTGGGATACTAAGAGTCTGTTATTACAATTTGCCCCCTCATGTATAGAGTAACTAACAACTCAACCCGTTGACGTGGAATTTCAACCCAAAGCACATATAAAAAGGGGTGTACTGTGTACACTTCTAAAATTATCATGAAAGGTGAACCCCTCTATGTTTTTTTCTGAGCATTTGTTTTTAATCGTTGAAAAATTCATTTCACCAGCACAAGTAGTGCATGAATCTCTATGTTTATACAAATATCCTGCAAATATAGATTTTAAATTAGTATCAATAAAGGGAATCCTTACCCATTAAAGTACCCAGGGGCGGAGCCAAAAAAAATAGAAGAGGGGGGCCAAATTTTTTTGGGTTTGCATAGAGTAGGTTGGACCTGGTTGAATCAGATTCGATTAGATATGCACGTTCAAATAATCAAATATTGCGGTAGAAATTAAAATAGTCAAATTTATTTTTCATTTTTTAAGATTATTTTATTATCAATATCGGTCAAATATTCATGTTTCGAAGTTAATACGTCCGATACAAAGACTATAATAATTTTCAGTCTATTTCGTAATAGCAAATACTAGATAAAATTATCTAGCAAAATATTAAACTATAAAAAATAATTATATTAAAAAATTATAAAAAATAATATATACAATAAATTTAAATATTTTAGTATTTTAACCATTTATTTAAAAAAAATAGTCAATTCCATTATGAATGCAATAGGCTGTTATTTTCTTTTATTTAGCTAGATTAACCAATAGCACAGTAAATTTAAATTTTTTCTGGCCCAGTTCGAGTAGAAAATAAGAAAAAGTAATGAGCTGATTAATTTTTTTCTGGCCCAATTCGAGTACAATTATCCGAAAATTTGCTGCCAATTCGAATAGAAATAAGAAAAGGTAATGAGTTTGGTTTGGATCTCACAACCTCATGTAAAATTTGCAAAACCTTCCGCCACGTCAGCTGGCGGGATTCATGTTGTCTTAATGAACTATTACATATTTAATACTAGAGAGGACCAAACTAAAAAAAATAAAATACTACATGCTATTTGTTGTTGTTTTTAAATCCTGGGGGGACCATGGCCCCCCTGGTCCCCCTGCCTCCGCCCTTGAAAATACCCATAGGAAGACACGTGATCCTGACCATAGATTTGAAAATCTATGGAAAGAAATTAAAAAAAATTAAAAAAAAATTAATTCCTAAACCCTAAACTAAACCCTAAAATCAAAAAATCCAAAAAAACCCTAAATTGAAAACTCTAAATCTTAAACCCTAACCCTAAACCCTAATAAAAAAACCCTAAATCCTATAAACCCTAAACAAAAAAAATCATAAACCATAAATGAAAAACCCTAAACAAAAAACCCTAAATCCTACAAAAATTATAAACCCTAAACCCTACAAAAAACCCAAACCCTAAAACCCTAAAACTAAATCGTATACTTGAAAACCCTAAGATTTAGGGTTTAGAGTTTTTTTTCATTTAGGGTTTAGGGTTTTTTTTCGATTTGGATTTAGGGTTAGGCATTTAGGATTTAGAGTTTTCAATTTAGGGTTTTTTGGATTTTCTGATTTTAGGGTTTAGTTTAGGATTTTAGGAATTAGTTTTTTTTTAAAAAAATTTAATTTTTGTTGTTTAAATCCTGGCCACAGATTTGGGTGCAAATCTGTGGCCAGGATCGTGTGTCTTCCCACGGGTATTTTAATGGGTAAGGGGATCTATTCCCATCAATAAATATGATGATATAATTTAATGGGAGAGGTCCAATAGTCACTCCCTATAACATTAGTTTAGACATTAAATCATTGCCGTTAATCTGATTAGAAATCGACGACCAGGATATTTGCTTGATCAAGTTGAATTCTCTTCTCTAAAATTATTCCAGGCTTCACTCGGGTCATGGGTATACCAGGTACATCCATACGGATCCTCCAATGATAGAAGTGTCGGAAAATAAAGCTCCTCCGATAACGCGACACCAAATTCGAACACAGAACCAATCGAACGATATCTCCAGTAGCATCGCGTTCTCCCCTCCGGCGACACAGCGTTGCTTAAGCAGCGGACGATTAGAGGTAATCTCGATGAAGTATGTTGACAGGCTGGTCAACTATTTTTTTTTAAACAGTGATGTCAAGACTCTGGTAAAATAATTGGTATTGGAATGGAGTCTGCTATAATTTGGTACTGGGAGTTGCAATTGAATTGAGCTCATTTTTCTTCCTATTGGGAACAAACAAGATACATGCTACGAATTGAACTGAAAGTAGACTCTGTTGGCTAGGGTTTTGGGAAAGGGAATCTTAAATGAATTCAAAGGATTGGATGGGGATGCTTAGCACTAATCTACCATATAGTGTTTGAGATTGCAGAGTGATTCCCTTCCTAATCCCTTCAAATGTATTGTATTTATTTGTCTAAATCTCGTATGCAAAAATGTATCTGAACAAATTTATTTGCCGCAGGTTGCAAAATGTCCCCAAGTAGATTCTTAAAGAATTAACACATATACAACGAGACATGGCATAATAGTTGCAGCGGATTGATGACACAACAAGTACAGTACTAGCTTCTGGCAGTCGAACCATCCTGTATCCAAGCTGTATGGATTGAGAATGATGATTTATCCCAGTAAATGGTGCAAAAAGAAGGTCGTACTTGTTTGTATGATATATTGTATCAAATGCAATTACGTGCCCAAAGTATTGATATGACATCCGTGATCTAGCATCCACCCAAAACAAGTTGGTTGCTCTACCATTATCATCACATTGCATTGAATA
>JAOWBN010000001.1:1097156-1111519 GCA_028565015.1 Pinguicula moranensis | reverse complement strand
TCCAAATATCAGACCAGCATCTAGATATATTATCAGGAAGGGTTATGATACTCCAGTCACTCCAATTATCATTATTGTAGAGATATTTTGAACTGATCACAATACTCCATAAACTATCCTTCTCCACACGCAAGCGCCACAACCATTTAGCCAGCAATGCCTTATTCATATACTTTAGGTCTCGCCTTAAATTGATGGCTTCACATATGGTGACAATGATTTTAAAGGATTGTAATTTATTTTTATAACCTTTTTTTAGGTTTTGGAAATAAATTTGTGGTTCAGATGAACAGCTTCTGCTTTTATTTCTCATTTTTAACTAAAAAAGCTTATGCACATCACAAGGGTTATTACCAAGAAGAACATGCATGCTACACATATTGACACAAATTAAAAGCCAAACAGAGAAAACAAAGATGAAAACCAAATCCCAAGTACTTCGTCGCTTACATAATTTTTATTTGTATGTAACCTTTTCTTATAAGATTATCTTAATTTATTTTATTCAGTGAATTGAGAAAAGTACATTAACAGGTCTATTATAAAATTATTTTACCTACCTGTTTTCATTTGTATAATTAAGTTGAGCAAAACTCTATTGAAAAAAGTGGTAAGGTGTAAAAGGTATGTGTTTACCTTACATACTAGATCATGCTAGATCCAGCGGACGTGAATAATCGATCAGGTGTGTTTGTTTGACAAGCTGGTTTGGGGTAACCTTTGATAACGAGTAGCGTATGAAATTGATCACAAAATTATAAGTCTTCATTGATTCTTTGTAGGATACAAATAGGAGAAAAGCATAAATCTAATGGGGAATGGGATCTCATATTAAGGTAAGAATTGATCTTTATTTTTACAACATTTGACTAATTATCCCTAGATTAATCCCATAATTTACTACTACTAACACCCCCCTCAAGTTGTGCAGTAGGATCTCCAATGCCCAACTTGCATAATGTATCTTGAAATATTTTAACCAAGACAACCTTTGGTTAAGATATTCGCCAATTGATCCTCGGAGCAAACAAATGGTAGACTCAAAATTTCTTCTTCTAGTTTTTCTTTAATGAAGTGATGATACACCTCAATATGCTTAGTCCGGTCATGTTGTACCGGATTACTTGAAATACTTATAGCTGCCTTGTTATCACACCATCAGAGGGATAGTGCCTTCGGTGAAAAAACCAAGTTTAGTCATAAGCTTCCTTAGCCACAATACTTCAGTCAACCCTCGAGCTACTCCCCTGAACTCAGCTTCCATACTAGATAGAACCACTACCATTTGTTTCTTGCTTCACCAATTTACTAGATTTCCTCAAACCAGCATAAAGTACCCTCCACTTGGTCTTCGATCTACTGGATTTCTTGCCCAATCATTATCGGTGTATCCATGAATATCCAAGTACTCGTATTTCTTGAAAAGAATTCCATGTCCTGCAGTGTTTTTAAGTATCGTACCACTCTGATTGCAGCTTACAATCTGCCGAACCATACTCTCGGAAATTGTTTTAGACCATACAAAACTTTCTTCAATTGACAAACTTCACCTTACTTGAAGTTCTCAGCATACCTCGGAGGTACCGCCATATAAATCTCATCCTGCAAATCTCCGTGGAGGAAAGCGTTTTTAACATCAAACAGGAGTAGGGGATAATCTTGATTAGCTGCTATGGAGAAGAGTACTTTGATGGTATCAATTTTGGCTATAGGTGAGAAAGTCTCAGAATAGTCGAGTCCGTAATTGTGTATAAATCCTTTATCAACCAATCTGACTTTGTATCTCTCAATCGTACCATCAACGTGATGTTTGATTGTGAAGATCCACCGGTATCCAACAAGTCTATTCCCAGATGGCAACATACATGCTTCCCATGTTTCATTTTTTTCTTAAAGCATACATCTCTTCATCCATCGCATATTTCCATTCTTTTGAATTCATTGTATCATCTACAGTCTTAGGTACTTGTTCAGCATAAACAGATGCTAAGAAACTAATAGCCTGCTTGGTGAGACTCCCCCAGGTCAGATAGGCCAGGGGATATCGTAATCCCTTAGGGATGTGTTCTAGTTCATATCTTCATGCCGGTATTCCTCTGGTACTTTGAGGCGGTAGAACATACGTATTAGTATGCTGTTTAGGTGAAGAGTCAACAATATCACGAGTAGTAACTTGGGGAATTGAATCAATCTCATTTACCACAGGGGACGGTGGAGACATTGGTGTAGTCGTGGTAGACCTTTTGTACGTGGCGAGTAGCTCGGTGGTTCCTGTAGCAAGTTCTTGTGGAACAACTGATCGAGAAGCATTCATACTGAATAACCAGCTGAGTGGATCACCTATCCCCTGATCACGAGGTTGGGAAGGATAGTAAAATTCGGGTTTTAGAAAATTACAATCCATCATTGTATATAGATGCCTAGATGATGGGTGGTAGCACCGATATCCTTTCTAATTGATTTCATACCCAATAAAGACACATTTTGGGGCACATGAATCTAGTTTTGTTCGATCAGATCGGTGGATATGTACAAACACGGAGGACCCAAACACTCGGGGAAGTAAGGTAACAAGACTGAAGTTCGGGAGATGTTTTGAGAGTGTTTGCAATGGTGTTTCAAACTTCAGAATCCGTGTAGGTAGATGGTTAAGCAAATATGTTGCAATGGCCACTGCTTCAGGCCAAAGAAACTGTGGGATTTTTGAAGCGATCATCAGGGCATGGGTGACCTTAAGAAGTATCCTATTTTTTTCTTTCTGCTACCCCATTTGGCTGTGGACTATTGGGACATGTGGTTTGGTGGATGAGGCCATTTGCTTTGAAGAAAGTTTTCATAGTGTCATTCATTCCCCCATTATCAGATCGAAGAATCTGATTTTTTTTTCTTCTGAAATTGGGTAAAAATCATGAGATAAAATTCTTGAAAAATTATAAGGACATCGAATTTATTTTTCATGAAGTATACCCAGTTCATACAGGAAAAATCATCGATGAAGAGTAAAAAATATCGTAACACACTCTGGTTCATATGTAGGTGCATGACCCCATACATTAGAATGAACAATATTAAAGGCATGAGAAGCACGTGTATCACTTGTAGAAAAAGTGTGATTGTGGCTCTTTGCCAAAATACATGTTTCACATGACAAAGTACTAGTTGTTTGACATAAATGAGAAAGCATAATTTTAAGGTAACCTAGGGAAGGGTGACCCAAACGTTGATGCCAGAGTTCGAGCTTCTTATCTGCCATTCCGTGAACAAGCCCTGTGGTTCCCTATTAAGCCACTTCATCCACGTAGTAGAGACCACCGCGTTCAATACCACGCCCAATGATCTACCCTGTCCGAAGGTCCCGTAAGAGGCAAAAAGTTGGATGTATTAAAACCACAAAATTCAATTTTTTTTGATACGTGGCTAATAAATAGTAATTTGCAGGACAAGGTTGGAACAAATAGGCAATTTCTCAATTTGAGAGTTGGAGAGAGCTCAATAGATCCAGCCCCAAGAACACTGGATAGGGCACTATTTGCTGTTTGAATATGAGTTTTTAAGGGTCGTGTATGGGAGACCAAATCAGCCGCATCATAGGTCATCGTGTTCGTTGCATCACAATCAAAAATTCATTGGCCATGTTTTGATTTTTTAGGGAATCCTGCATTGTGAGCAAGAGAGTAAGATTGATCCGGAGGGTCAGGATCATCTGGTCCAAAGCATCCAAGGGTAAAAAACCGTGGATTATGAATCTGAGGGTTGTTCTGCAATTTTTCAGAAAGATGGGGTCCTTTTTGTATTTTTTGGGAACTCTAAGGATCAATCAGCCGTTTCAGAGGAGTTCGGGAGTCTAGTTGTGATTTTCGAAAAACCTATGGGGGCCGCTGCATATTCCCATTTGGGGTGGCCTCTATGAAATCCCAGAAGTTTCGGGGTGGATCCAAGAATGTGCAGAAGTGCGGGGCAACTCCTATAATTTTAACAAACTATCTCGATGGCAAGCACGTAATTCTTGGGAAGACAGGGGTAAATCGGTACTTTCGCAGTCTCTGACCAAGGATATTTTAGGAAAAAAGATGGATTTACCTGCGTCTCTTGGAATTCTGCCTTGATGTCCGCCATTCTTCTCGAGCTCTCCGTTGATCCATCGAGCCTCCTCCTCTGAAATTGTCTCCATTTTCGCGGTAAATCCGCCATTTCCCTGTGAGCCGACCGTCGTAGGGCTATCACTGGAGTTTATCGCCTCTTCGGGGTGGCTCACGATGGTCGCCACCGTTACAGGCTTCGGTAATTTATAAAACTCATACCACCAGTTCAGAAAACCCACCATTTTGAAACACTTCTCTGTGGAATGACCGGATTTTCGACAAGTTGTGCATCACAATTTCTTTTTTTATCGGCAACGGACAAATCAGGATGATGTTTTGCCGCTGGATCTAAGCGGGGCTGACCGATTGCGACTCATGAGGCTGCTGCCGACGCTGTGGAGGTCGTTGCCACCATTCTGTGCTCCGGTATTTTGGACTTGGCAACACGCCGCCTCACAGTGTAGTGTCCCGTAGGCGGTTTAATAGTGTCAAATTCTCCGTTGACCGCCGCCAAGAGTTGATATAGATGCATCTCTTGGCGGAGATGGTGGTAGATCTCGATATCTCGAGTGCACTTCATTGGATTTGGTTCTTTGCGGTCCAAACCGTGTGTGCCGTGCGGGCTGGCCCGCACTTGCATTTTTTAATTTTTTTATATTTAAATTACTCTATTATTTTTATTAAATAATCCAAAAAAAATAAAAAAATAAAAATAAAAAACGTGCAAACGTGCGTGACCCGTTTGCACGCGGGCTGGTCCGGCATGACACATTTTTTATGCGTGTCGTACGAGGCACACACGTTTAAAAAATGTGAGTTTTTTGGCACGCGCACGTGCCAAAAAACCGTGCGCATGCTAGACTAGATTTTCCAGCCCAGAAATCGTGCGGGGCATGCCGGGCACGCACGTTTGCCTATCTCTGTCCCCAGTAGGGCTGTAGTGGTACTTATCAATATTTTGACATTTAAATTTGCGAAAATCAATACCAAACCGATAAGAATTGATTTTGAATTTTTGATACCGATATCAATACCAAAAAATGAAAACAAAAAATTTTCGGTATCGATATTGATTTTTGATCGAAAAACCATTTTTTCTATTTTATCAATAACGTTTTCACCAATTTAACTTATATATATTCATCAATAAAAAATAAAAATAAAAATGCTCATTTTTTATCGATACCGAATTAATAAAAATCAAAACTAACCCAATAATTTTTTATTGGATTATTTTGAACCAAACCCAATATCCAAAATCAAAAAATTGTTAATTTTTGGAATTGGTATACCCCACTTTCGATAATATCAAATTATTTTGGATATTTTCAATTGCCATGGGCTTTGGTTAGTGTTACCTCTTATGGGTGGCCACAGTGGCAATTATCCAGCCGACGAAACATCCTCCGATCCCGTGGGGTCCGCTGCGGATGGCAAGTTTTTTTTTTTTCACCTTTGGTGGCCCACCGGATACCACTCATGTGGTCCGATGCTCTCCGACGGCTGACATTCCACCCCGGTGGAACCCTACCCCGGTATCCTTCGGGTCCACTGGGCCCTCCGACTAATCCAGAAATATCTGTCACAAGATTGGATGGCAAGGGATCATAACCGACAAAAGTGATATAGCCCAAGAGTGATTTTCCACAAGAATCGCAAGAATCATACTCTATGAACAAAAATACCCCTACAATAAATTAATGCTGATAGGGAGTTTGGAGTAATTTTGTCCATAAAATAATTTCTTGCCATTCTTGTGTGTTTGACTCTCCATATCACTTCCACGTCACAAAAGTGAGTGTGGGCAAGTTTGTAATCCTAGGTATTTGAGAAGCGCACGAATGAATTGCTGAGTCGGACGCAAAACTGGTTTCCAGGCGGTTGTTGCCACCTTATTTTGCTCCGACGAAATTTCCGACATTGTTTTTTTGGTGTGATTCACTTCTCATGTGGTGTTGTAATTTAATGTTTGTCTTTGCATCCATTTCAATTCCACTGTCACAGTTTTTTGCATTGATAGTTGATTTGATACCTTCCTCTTCCCAGGCTATTTTCCGATGCAAAATTTACCAAAAATGTTGGACAACACTTCTTCAGACATGTCTTGTCCGGTTATCTGCCCCAGAGACAGAGCAGCTTCTCGCAGGTCGATCGTCCAAAAATCGAGGGGCAGCTCGTCGTCGATCGAAGACTGAAGTCGGAGAAATGCTTCTCGGGCTCGAACAAGCTGTTCGCTTTGCCTCTGGGAACAAGCAAAAGATGAAGATGAGCTATACGTAGCTGACAATGAGGACTACAATCAGGTCAAGAACTAAGACTCACCTGGTTGATGGTCCATTTTCGACCTTCAGAAGTTATCTTGTTCAGACCCACAAGCTCAACTATAGCAGACTCCAAATCAGATATGCCCTGACCAGTCACGGCACAGGTTAAGAGGAGCTTGTCAAAAGAGGGAGAGACTTCGTCGACCCATTCGTAAGATGAAGCGCAGTCTATTTTGTTTACGACGAGAATTATTGGGGAAGTCGATGAAGATGCAACCTGCATTTGCAAAAGAATCAGTACTCAAGGTCAAGTGGTGGGACAAGTAGTATAGAAACTCCATGTATGCATAAAAGCAAGACTGAGATTATACACGGAGACGATAGAGGGAAATGAAGATAGCTGAGGGAGAGAACCTTATTGCTTTGTATTCTCTCTAGAATTAGGCTATCTTCTGAAGTCCATCCATCAGCTGCACTGACCGTCATGACAATGACATCGGCACTTGAAGCTACGGTTTCAGACCTTTCGACGCCTTCAAGAATCCATATAAAAAGCAAACAGATATCAATTAGGAGAAGTGTCTGAAAATCATGTTTTCATTACACAACTGTACCATGAATTATGATCAAAATGATGTTTCATGCAGAGAAGAGCAGAAAAGCAATTCAAATGAAGGCCTTACCAATTTTCTCTACAACATCGTTTGTTTGTCGGATACCTGCTGTGTCAAGAAGTGTAACAGGAATCCCACCAATCGTAATATCGGCTTCCACTATGTCACGCGTTGTGCCAGCAATATTGGTAACTATTGCTCTCTCACTCTGTACGCTACAATGTGTGCATAATATAATCCACAATAAGCCAAAAACACACTCCGAAGGAATCAAAAGAAATTTAAATTACAATATGAATCTCATGCTCAAGCTCTGTACTTTGAAAATGAAGAGCAGATATTACTAGGTCCATGGCTATTTCTACACTCAGCACCCAAGGTAACAATTCTAGCAAAGATCCAGAACTAGAAATAAGGTTCTAAAACGTACTTTGCTCCATGCATTTAGAAGGCTTGATTTCCCCACATTTGGTCGGCCAACAATTGCTATCTGAACAAATGCAGAAACAATATCACAAGACAAGGCTCAGAGATAAAGGTAATACAGGATATGGGTGGCATTGCAGACTAAGGTACCCCATTGAAGGCAGTTATATATTGACTAAATGTGTGCATAATAAAAATCACTGAGCTATTATTAATAAAATCTACCTGTACTCCAGATTGCAGAAGCTTGTCGTAATTGGCAGTTTCTAGAGCGGTATCCACTGCTTGCAGCATATTACATATCTTATCGATAACTAATTTGGAATCAAGAGGTGGCATCTCATCATCAAAATCCAGACGAGCTTCAATCTCCGTAAGTAACTCAATGCACTGAACTCTTAAAGATTTCACCATCGAAGAAAAGCCTCCCTGTCAAGGTAGTAAAAGGGATTTATACAACACCTCAAGATTTGGCAAGCATAAGTCAGAAACAACAACATATTACTCTGGTTTCAAACATAAGACCTTTCAAGCCAATTGTATATAGGCCATGTCATGAAAGTCACCTGAATTCCTGCCAATGCTGCATCTGCAGCACTTGCTGACTTAGATGATATAAGTTTAGCCACATTTTCAGCTTGGGAAAGATCTAAGCGACCATTAAGAAAAGCCCTAAGAGTAAATTCACCTGTGAGATAAAAAAGAGAGATTATGAGGCTTCCGGTACAAAGTCCCCATCCACCCGAGATAGCAAAAATATGATCCCAATTACGATATAAGACAAATAAAAAGGAAATGAAAGAAAAAAGAACTGCATAATATGGACTACAGTTTAAATGTTCAAACAAATCAATTGTTCAAGGTCAATTAATATATTTACTAAAAAAAAGCTAAATTAATATAATGTCCAACCCCAGGAGGATTTTACAATGGCCAAAAAAATAACTGCGCTAAATTATCAGCCACCAAACTCACTTTACAGAGTTAAGTAACAACAAAGTGCAGATATGTAGAAGAAAGGAGAAACCTGGTTCTGCTAGTCTAGCCCCTGCCTCTATGCATGCCCTTAGCACACGGTGCAGACACACTTCACTTCCATGACACTGAAGCTCAACCACATCCTCTCGCGTATAAGATTTAGGCCCTAACATGGGAATAGCCAAAACCTGGGAGGAAAATTTTGGCTTCAAATTTCACCAGATTGTGTTTGAATTCCATAACAAAAAGTATATGCAACTGAGTGTAAGAACCTAGCATTGGCAGCATTATATCTTAATGGTCTTACTTTGATAATTAAATTGCTAAATTACTTGAGATTTAAACTAAATTTATCAGCAAGATGATGGAGAAGAACATCCCAATAAGAACAAAAAAGTCCTCTAGACCTGAAATAAAATCTCAAATTAACATTACCTCATCAATGACATTGCCTTGAGAATCAAAAACCACGCCATACTCAACCATGTGGCTCCTAGGCAACCAGTCTGAACCTTTTCTTCCCTTCTGCGACATGGGTCGAAAAACTCGACGAGCAATAGACAAGGCAGAGGCACCTGACAAACGGACAATCCCCACTGCACCGGGTGACCCACCCAATGAAGTGACGATAGCAGCAATTGTACTTGAACTCAAAACTGGCCCGGCTTCACCACTTGTCAGCCTTTCATCTCTCTTCAGTATCAACGTGTTCTCTGCAGTGCAAAGAAATACCATTGGACAACAAATTTAATATAACCAAGAGATAAAGCCTCAGTTTTTCCCAGGAACCAAATTTCAGAGGGGAAAGCTTCAATCTTTTCATCTCAGTTGACCAGAAATGCCTTCTCTAACTAGACTACAATCCCCAAACCAGAAAAGATATCCTCTTCCGGAAGATGCAGTAGGCTAATATTTATTTTCGCGCATATATAAGATGCAATTCGTAAAGCTTCAACCCTTTGGTATCAAGGAATAACCAATACAACGAATTTCTGTTTCATCTTCGGAATACTAGAATATGGGTGATGCTATTCACCTTTAGCAGCTACAGATATCGCAAGGGGGCGGGGATTAGTCCATCTGTAGGGGGTAGAGAATATGCATAGCGGAATTGAGAATTTTGGAAAGATTGAATCTTTGAGAATTGGGGAAGTGCAGCGCCGCGAGTGAGAAAGAAGACATCGGAATACTGGCGGAAGAGACATTGATTCCTGGGCAATTCG
This sequence comes from Pinguicula moranensis, assembly GCA_028565015.1. Lineage (NCBI taxonomy): Eukaryota > Viridiplantae > Streptophyta > Magnoliopsida > Lamiales > Lentibulariaceae > Pinguicula > Pinguicula moranensis. Next base: position 1,101,932 of record JAOWBN010000001.1, on the reverse strand, counting down.
CAGTCTTGCAGGGCCAACTATCTTAGCCCGTGAATAACAAAAAAAAAAAAAAACAATCTCCTAGCCCGTGTTCAAATTATTAATTGGAGCACTATTTTCTTAAATAGTCTCTCGTTGACGATGGATGATCTCCGAGAAGAACACTTTATTCGTAACCATTTTCTTTTATCAAGAAAGTTAATTAGTTTATTTTATAGAAGGCTGTAGCCACGAGGTGCGGATCGAGAATATTTTTTTTTATATAAGAGGCTAAAATTTTGTTGGGTATATCAAACTAATTTTAGAGTTGAAAATAAATTTTATTTAGAGATATTAAATTTAAAGTAAAACAATTCAATGTGGCATCACTACTTACTAACAAAAATGATTTTTTTTACAAATAATTCAATTTTTTTTAAATAAATTGTAAATATAATAATTTTAGGTATTCACCTACTTACTTAACAAGTATACACACCAAATGATTTTTCACAAAAATAAAATTAAAAAATTAATTAAATTAATAAAACACATAAATTTAATAATCTAAAAATACCAACATGGGGCTTTTTAGTGAAAAATAAGGTCCAAAAGGCTAAGGGATGGGGTGACATAAAGTAGGGATATGATGACGGGGTTGGGGGTTATATCGGGCGAATGAAAATAATCAAGTTGGCTACGGAAAATCAAAAATTGAAATTTGAGAAGAAGATGATTTTCTGATTAGAGCTGAGAATCAATCACCAGAAAATGCAAATCAATTGTGTATACAACCAATGAACCAACGTGCTCCGAATCTCCGATTATATGATAACAGATATCAAGAAGCTATGAATTTTTTAACAACTAACAAGTCCTCTATTTTCATGATTTAAGAAATTAATCTGGACTGTCAGCGTGACTTAGTTGATCAGAAGATTGAATGTCTTCCACCCGTCGAAGATGTTATCGAAAGGTGATGAATAAGAACTCTTAAGAGGCTGATCGAAAATTAGGTTTAGAATCTAGGTATTTATAGTTGATACTATCCTAATAATTGTGAATTGTAGGAAAAAATATAACTTCATTCACGGGTTAAACATGGATAACGGAAACCCTCTAAATTATTGGGATTAAAATGTGAGAGTTGTTACTTTGATATCCCTGCTCGAGCCGTTATCCGCTGGGCAGGGGATAATGTTTACATATGTACCAAAAAAAGGATAAAGACGTATAACCCTCAGTAATCACACTTCATCTGACTTCTTATAGGTTACGAAACGGACCCTATGTTACACGTACAAATCCATGGCTCTATCTAAGTATAACATATAATAGTAGATCTTGTAACCAATTCCTTAACACAAATCTTACATCTAATTTATGATAGGTTGACGCCCAAAGCCATGCAATAACCTTGGTGATCTCCCAAATATGTTTCTCCATTGAAAATTAAGTTGTTCATTTTCTTCGAAAGCCCCTACACATTAAGCTATGCAAAATAGATTTTCATATCTCCAAATCTCTCTTTTCGAGCACCATGCCAATTGCCAATGTGGCTATTGTAGTGAGATAAGTGGGCATTACTCCCCACATATCAGAAGCAAGCAAGTTGTATAGTTGCTGCCATATTGCATTTAAAAAATGTGTGCTGAAGTTATTCCTTTTCTGCCAGACAAAACCCGCATCCAATCGCTGATAATTGTGCAATCATGACCTCGCGTGCCCTTTGCTTGTCGAATATTGCAATCCTTCTCCGAAGAGTACACCAAATAAAAGCTTGGATTCTCCTTGATGTATTTTTGCCCCAACACATGGCGATCTCAACATTGTCCTGTATAAATTTACCCATAAAATAGTGAGGCAAGTTCAACATATGTAGATTTTACCGTGTAAGTGTTATACTCCATGTTAGCCATCCAGTGCCAAGTATCCTTTTCATTTTGGTTGATCACCACCCACGCGATGTCAGCTCCCAAGATTGGGATTAGTGCAACCTCATAGTTGAACAGAGGCAAGCTCTCGGGATCAACTCTTATCTTCATCATCTAGATTCGCTCCTAGTAGTAGAGAAGTCTTTCCAATCTCCTTTAAGCCCATCCTTCAGAAGGTAATATAATTGGATGATTCTGCTCAGCAAGCTCTCGGGATCAACTCTTATCTTCAACGACTGTTTTTCCAAAAACGCCAAATTGAAGAGTTCCATGTCCTTGATGCCTACGCCTCCATGAGCCAAGTCTTGGTAGAGGACTTCCCACCTCACCCAATGAATTTTGCACGCTTCTAGTGTGACCAAAACTTCTTTCAGCATTTTGAACATTGACAAAACCAGTCAGAGCATATTTGATGAGGGTGACCATCCCTTCCTTCTACATCCTCTGTTATGAGCCGCCAATTCCATCACACAAGAGATATGTTGAATTCCAATACTCGTTACACTACTAGGCCACCACATTCCATCGGTTGGTGTATGGCATCCCAGGAAATCCATGCTATTCTCCGTTGCCTTTGGTAAGTCTCCACCCTGTAAAAATTGTCTCTGCATTTTGACAAGTTTCTTGAGGACTTAGTTGGTGCCTTATAGACAACTGATAAGTGAGAAGGTAGATCAGAACATACTTAAGTAGTACTAGTCTACCACCAAAAGTTAGGTGTTTATTTTCCCACCGCAAAAATCTACTTTGTACAGTGTTTAGAACTGATTGCCAACTTGATTGCTGGTTGGGTTGTAACCTACAGGGAGGTCAAGATATCTGAAGGGAAAACTTCCTACAAGCAGCTTAATATGTTAGCTGCCATTGCATAGACTCAACTGGCAGGTGGACTCCATATAGTGTAGCCTTTGCATAGTTGACTTTCAAGCCACTAGTCATCTCCAAGCATCTTAGGATCTATTTGCAGCCTCTAATATTTTGTATATTTCCAACCCCTAGCAGGAGAGTATAATCAGCAAATTGAAGGCTAGATATGTTGCAGTTTCTTATTTGATAGGGAAGAAACGGATTTGTTGAGTGAGCTCTTTCCATAAATAAATTCAAGTCTTTAGCCGCTATAAGAAATAACAAGGGGGACGGAGGATCTCCTGTCTCAATCCTATATGTAGGAGAAATTCCCTATTAACACTTCGTTGCATATGGATCCAAATTTCCCGATTAACACTTTTCTGCCTCCCAGGGCCGCCACAGCTATACCAGCAATCTTCTGGAGATGAACAGCTTGCTCAATGTCCACGCAGCTAGCGTTATCCGTTAAGATTCTCATCAGACTACCTATAAGCCACTGTTTTTCTTCCTCAGAGGGAGCATAAATTGTGTGAAGGTTAGTCTTTGGTAGAGGTTGATTCCATTGCTGTCTGTGCCTCTTTCTCCATAACCGAGACAGTCTGTTTCTGTTTTCCAGCATCACTACTAATTTTTTGGAATTTCACCCTCAGGGTTCTGTGGCGCTTGACTACCTTTGTCATACTTTAGCAACGTTGGCCAGCAATGACAAACCTCCTACCTGTTGGAGTAGTAGACAAACATTGCTAAAGTATGACAAACATTATCATACTTTATTTTGAATATAGATCTCATCTAGTCTGCCTAGTTTGTTTAACACAACATGCATCTCAGCTTTTGTCCAATCTTCCAGGAAGTTTGTTAGAAATATATCCAGTTGGTTTTCCAATCTGAGCTTTCAACAGTTTAAGTAACTCCAAAGTAGTAGCATCCAAGTTTCGTTGCTTCTTGCTGCGATAGTTAACAGTTTGCCAACCTTGAACCTTCATCAGTTGCCTCAGGGTGAGCAGACGATGAAGGAGGATTTGACCCTCGAAGAACTTCATCCAGAACAGAGGGATGGTCTGTTAGCATTTTCAGAAGTTGTTCATCCAAGGTACTAATTTTTCCAATGCTCTCGAAGAAAACCAGAAAGAAAGGATCCTCTAACTTACCAGTTACCTTTCCTCCCCGGTGAAATCCAGGCCGGAGAAGGTCAAGCAAAGCCTGCAACTAGCTGGCCGAGGAGTTCACCCGTGAGAGCATCAGAGAAAAAGGATTTGTTCGCTAGTAAGACTAGACTTGATACCCTGCAATCAAAAACTTGATACCTTCTCTTCACTTCACAGTAGTAACGACTAACGAGTAATCAACACATTTCAATAATCTTAGGAATAAAAAATTCCACTAAAAAGAAACTCTCCTCAACTGGATCCCAGAAAAAGGTTGACAACCAACAATCACAATAGCACTAATCACTAAATCATTAAAATAAATCCTAAAACAAGTCAAGAGTTGTACTTGTAAGGTAATGCGCTACCAAATTTCGATCTTCGTATTCTAGGATTCCTTCACTGCCGGTGGCACTGAGTCTCTCCATTACTTCTGTCTCCTTTTCAACTATCTTGAACCTCTTCTATCCCTCTTCTTCAGTATCGTATCCGTCTCTGTAAGAGCCACCCATTCTTCATAAATTGGCTTCTTCTTAGGCTTGTAGCAACCGCTGCCCTCTTCCTCCGTTCGATCTGAAAACCGATTGATTCCCCTTGTAAAGGTGTTATTTTTTTATCGCAGTTCCATCTTTCTATTTCTTCGACGTTGGATTTGAATATATGGAAACGCTTCTCTTTCTCTACCTCACTAGCGTAGTGGCACCCCTGCCCCTGCTGACGCATCCATTCTTCATGCCTTGTTCGCAGGATCTCGTCTGAAAAATGGTTGCTTTCGCTTCTAAACCAAACCAAACCAAACCAAACATACCTAGTATATCCCGCCTTTAGGCAGGGTCTGGGGAGGATGGGATGTACGCAGTCGTACCTTGACCTCTAAAAAGAAATCA
>JAOWBN010000001.1:1086997-1097056 GCA_028565015.1 Pinguicula moranensis | reverse complement strand
AGGTCTTCTTTCAACCCTCTAATAGGCAATTTTCGTTTCTTAAGTTCTTCCTTCAATTCAGTAACCTTCCATTGGTCAAGAGTTCGATTTCCAAGTGTTGCATAAGGTGACGACATTTTGTAAAGCGCTGATCACCCTTTACCAATTATTTCCTGGAACAATCAAAATAATGTATAAACGAGGAAAAAAGTAGAAAATCTGGTAGAACTATACCCAAACTTTCCTTGAAAGAAAATGTAGCCTACCAACAATACAATAGAGAAGAAACCAAGTTACGCAACAAAAAATATACAATTTTCCTCTATAGTACTCAAGAAAACGTACAGCTTGGAATATAGTCTGCAGTCCTTGCGCGATATGACGAACCCCAAGGCATTAATGTGTGAACATACAAAACCCTAGCTCCATCAGAACACAGATTAGTATCAGAGAAAAAACGAAATAGATTAAAAAAACAATTAATTCAAGAAACAAGAAACGAGTCGAAATTCTGTATTCGATGTGGAAATAAGGAAGAACACAGGCTAGGGCAGAATGCAGATAATGCATAGGAAAAGCCGGACCGGAGATATGAAAACAAGATTCCCGGCAATGACCTAAATACCCCTCAACTTCTGCTTACATTAATGATCTATATTGGACCTTGTTTCTCATGGAGCCCGTTTATAATACATCCTTATTTGGGTCAATAGCCCAATAAACTGAAACAGCTTTAAAAGTCCATTATAAGCCCATCACAAATTAATAAATACGATATCCTAATTAAAGAAAAAATATATGCAAGAAAAAGAAGAAAGAAGTCGTTGTCTTTTGAAGAAGACTGTAAAACGTTTACAAAAGATGTTGACCAAGTAGCTCACCAAAGAAATCATCAATTCATTTTTTTTTTTTATATCAAAACTGTATTGTCGTGGCTTTGGCTAAAAGAATATTTACAGTAATTTCAGTGTCTATCTTAACATAATACATAATCGAGATTTTCAATTATATATTAGTCCAAATCAAAGTTATCACCTTCGCGTATTCTCAGTACGTCCTTACTTCTAGGCCTCAGTCTGGCTTTCGATTAGTGCAGTGCTTCTATGGTTATGAGCTTCTATTAGCTCCCAAATAGTTGAATGCTCCGATTCAGGTGCACTAGTGAGTTTTTCTAATTCATGACATAAATATAACATCTCCTTCGGAGTTTAGTTATCACTTTTATCAAGAAGTCATTTTGTTCACTTGAATTGCACGTTTTGCTTCTCGTTAGCTCTACTTTCTTCGGGGCACTTGTCATATTTCGATAGAAATTAGCCGTCTTTTGAAGTTGCTCTCACTGTTTTTTCTGCATTTTCTACTCCTTTCCCGAGAGTAGTCTCTTCTTTCATGATTTGTTCCGAGTCTGAGTTGGCTCGTAGATAGGATGTGGTTGCTTTTTCACCATTTGGGCCGTCTCAATTTGCACAGTAGACTGTTGGGCCTGAGTATCAGCCAGGCCCACTTCATCCGTCAACCTATTATCTACAAATCTGGGTTGTCCAATACCACTAAAACTGGCCCAAAATCATTGACGACTTCAACATAGCAAACACTAGGTCTAGCCCCACATCCGCACACTACTCCAGATCCGCCAGATCCAGCCCAAGCTTAGTCTGCATCTCCTGGCCGAATTCCAACTTTTCCAGATTTGTTGAAGCAAATTTCCAGAATCTTACAGCAACATTTTTGAGGTAATCTCGAATTTGGGAGGCAGTCCAAGGCTATATATTATGACCCTGCCGTATCTTCCTCGGGCGGATTGTTCACTATGGCGTCGCCTCTGTCCAGCAAAGTTGGGGCAGGGGCTATCGTCTTGTCGTTGTCCTAAACAAAATTTGTGCCCAACCAGTACCGTTTCTGGCGATTGTCGATGACAGTGACGGAAATTCCACGGTGCTCAATGGCTAGACCATCTCCCCCACCATGCCTGATCCTGTTACTAGACCTCCTGCGCACCCATTCTTCCCTGACTAGTCGCGAACCTTCACTCGTTTTGTGTCATCTTCTACATAACGGTTGATGAATTCCCCTCCCTCTTAAGGCAAATCAATACCTTCCCGCCCTCTAGGAGGTAATCAGAGATTCCAAGTAACTTGCATTTTGTAGCACTAGTTGTGCCTCAGAAACTGTAGGGCATCACAATTAGCCGGTAAAGCAGGATTTTAGCCAAGATAGTTCCTCTGGTCGTGGTAAGAATTGCGGCCGAAGATTTGTTTTTGCTTCCTTGCTAGAAGGCGCCAATAACAAAGTTGTGAATTTAGAATTGAGTACATTTGTCGCCTCACTCCCATTTCCTTGCTTTTCAAGCAGCATGGTTAGGATGAATCTCACCAGACTCGAGCACGATTGAAAAGTGTTGATCGTCAGGTCATTGAGTTTACTCTCGAGTTGCTTAGATCCTTACAACGGAGCGAAACAGACAAATATATAGCTTCTACCTACTCTGTCCATATTTGTTGGGATATGGATGCCCCTTGCATATCCGAATTTGGAGAAGAACATATTCATCTCATGTTTTGTCCATGTCATCGAGAAGTTAGATATGTGATATGCTACAGTTTCCTCTCGCAGGCGAGATATAAAATTGTTGTAGTTTTTCACACGTTGATGTGCGAAAATTTGCTTGCCGCGTTCTACCAGATTTTGCCGCTTGCCTTTGAAACAGCGTCTACCAGTCAGCTTCATTTGATAGCCCCGATTCTAGCAATGGAGTTGAGCTCGACATGATTAGTGTCTGATCCGTCTTCGAAGAATGAGATGTAGATGCTTGAATAAATATCATTAAGAAGCTGAGAATGTTTTGTAGTTGTATGATGTTATTAGCTTGGATAAGTATGCAATTTCTAGAGATAGGGAGGTGTCTTTCTATAGAAAGCATTGCTAACGACACTTCTTGTTACAATATTAGCAAAAAATTTGCTAATTTTAGTAATAGGTTTGTCTTTGTAAGAACATGAGAACATCCTTATAATTCATTACACTTCTTCTCGATTTTATTAATGAAATTTATGGCTTCCAAATCTCTCATTATACACATTCAACCTCCATTTTATAAAATTTAAACTATTGTATAAATAAAAAGATAACCCCGATAATGGCCGGGAAGCTAGTACAAAAAACCCAACTAAAATCCATGTTAGCTTCTATACCCGATATAACCCATATAATAATCATAAAATTTAATCGGCTGCAATGATGTACACATGGAATTCATCCATTTTCCGATCTTCCTTTTAAATTGGAGATCAGTATCAGAGTCATAAGGTTTCATCGGCCTTCTCGAATATGCTTTCTCTTCTTCCGCAAACCACGCACGCCATTCATTTTCTTTCTCTTGGTGCGTTGGAGTGCCCATTAAGCCCTGCATGATGCCTTGTTGCGCCAATAGTTTGTTATTTCGGGGGGCATTTTCTCGCTCTTTCTCCCTTACTCGATTCAATCAATTCTGCAATTTTTCCTCGTCCTAACTTGTGGTCAATCGTTTCATAGCCTTGACCCAACCAATATTTCTTCTTGAAAAATATGGGCCAACTCCCGTATGCACCAAGTCCTCGCTAGTAAAGAACATTGCTTCCATATCAAATCCTTCACCTTCATACCGGTTCTCCTTCCCACATTAAGCCATCTCAACTTTTTTTTCCGGATGATTTTAGGGATAGGAAAAAATTATCTTTCCTTTTATTCTTTGATTTTCCACCGTTGAGTCTGATCAGTTGAGGAATTGGGTTTCTTTGGCTACTCACATTCGTCACTGCCAATTGGGAGGACTTTGAGGGGCGGGGTCGACTTTTCCAAACCATGCCCGAACTTGTGGGTGTTCCAACTTCTCTTGTGCATCAACCACTTTGCCTTCTTTCGCCTCGGTGGTAACCACCAACACCGTCTTTTCTTCAATCCTCAGGTTCAAACTCGCCTATTGATCCAACTTTTCCTTAGTCCTACCTGGTGTCTTCATTGGCACTTTTGAAAATTTGAAGATCCCCTTGAGCATTTCAATGTTTTGTATCATTCCCTCAACCCTCTCTCCCATGGAATCCTTGAATGCTTGTTTGCTTTTCTATTGCAACAGTCCGAATTCTTCCCCTAGGTTTCGGCTGTTGTACATCATTATGTGCTCCTTTTTCTATACTTCTAATAGTAAGATCCCCCGAGTTGAGTGTCCCCATTGCTGCTGTCAACGGGGGAAAGGCTTGTAGATCATATGTTTCCAAGGGCTGCCATATCGCTTTGAGTCGAGGCCCACATTCTTCTTTCACCTAAATGTTGGATTTCTCTTCTTTAACCATTACCTGGAAGGTTTAGTCAAGGGATTAGGTTCATTAATATTTACCTTCATCCAGATGAATTGTGTCTCATTGAATCTGAGTATATCTTCATCCACACATTCTAGCTCCCCCAAATGCTCTACACAATTTCATAGAATTTTCTTGACTAGTAATGGAGCGGTGCGCCCTACATTTTGAGCCAGGCTAAACGGACTTGGTTGGTCTTTGGACATTTGCCATAACTGAGCTCGATATAATCCTAAAGATCGGTGAATTTATGCATCTTTCAGGAATAGGAACTGCTAAACCTTGTTTTGCAGATTGATGAGGACTTTACCACTCTCAAATCTTGTAAACTTCACTCTCTTGTATCATTTTCCTTGCAAGTAGCGCATTCAGAGTTTGCAACCGAAAGTTAGCTTTAGGTATGGCAGTGACACAAAAGGGCAACCACATCATCGCGTCCTCATCCAGTGTGAAAATTATCTCCTCTGCTCCCTTCTCATCGCCCCCTTGATTGGATTTACAGCGACTGTAATAGGACTTGGGCTAGATCAAAGTTGTTGTCTGGGGTTGGACCCAACCTCACTCCCTCTCTTGAATCTGATATGAACCTATCCACAGTCCATTGAGTTTGTCAACCAGAGCAGTTGCATAAGATCCTGCTGAGAATCTAGCAAAACCTTGACTCCACCGCGGTCGGCTTTCCTAGTAATGAAAACCTCCACTACCTTTCTGTATGCAGAAAAAATCTTCTTCAAATCCTTGTCTTGGCATGATGACGGGTGGTTCCTAAAATATAGGGATACTATTTCTTCATGATGTCACTATATATTGTCCGGCAACGACTTTCGCGTCTGAGATGAGGGCTTCTACTGCTTTTTAACCAAATTTAGATTTTTCTTCATTCCTAGCTTTTCCAATCCTTCCACTCCCATGCCGACCTCGTCTTTCATCTCAACGGCTTTTTTCCTTATGAGTATCACAAACATCTGCTATTTTGTAGGATTCGCCACCAAACCTATGTTGTTGCCTCCTATAGGAACTGCCTCTATCGGTGGGCTTATTAGCCATTGTGCCAGAATTGAAATGTCGAGGTCAGCGAAAAGAAGCATCTTCGATAGAGATGCTTCCATCGAGTCCACGTGGGTTTGTTGCTATGGACGGAGATGGCAACGCCGTGTGAGAAGACGATGTTGACTTTAGATCTAGTCGCCCAGAAGGTTGTGCCGAGGGGTCCTCTGAGTTTGAGAAAAATGTGAGACAAGAGAGTCAAAAAGCAGATGTTCGTAATACGCGTAGACTCTAAAACTTGCCACAATATTATTGTATCATAGCCTCCCACAAAGGCTTCATCGCTCCGTTTTTTCGTTCTTCGGTTGATCCCCACCAATTTCTCTTAATCTTCTCCATTTTTGTCCTTTTTCCAAATTTGTTCTTGACTTTCTTCTTCCCCTTAAAATGCCTACTGTTTTCTCTCTTTTCTCCATCACATATGGTACTATCTGATTCCTCTTCTTCCTCCCTTTCTTCATCTCTCACCCCTTCTTATGCTAAACTTACACATCTCGTAACTTTCAAACTTCAAGTTTCAAATTACTTCTTTCTGCGAAATCAAGTTCTACCCCCTTCTTGAGGACCATCATCTCCCTTATTATGTCGATGGCTCCCTGGATATTCCTCATTTGTCTGATCCAGATAATCCAACCAAGTCAAATCTATCTCATGTTGCTTGGTGTCAAGTAGATTGGCGCCTCTACTCTCTATTCCTCTCTTCATTTACAAACATGGCCCATAGTATAACGATTTGATGTGCAATTGCTCAAGCAATCTAACAAAACTTGGCTCGCAAGTTTAGTTTGTTTGGTCCTAGCAACGAACTCGCCCTCCAAGATGATCTTCAATCTATTTAGAAAGGATCTTCAACTGTGAAGGAATATGCTCACAATTTTCTCTCTATCTATGACCAGTTGGGTTCTCTTGGCCGATTTGTCAGTCCATTAGATTAGACATAGTGATTTTTGCCCGAGCTTGGTCAGACTTTGCCGCTTTTGTCAGATCTCAATTTTCACAGGATCATTTTTCCCTCTGTCAGTTCTCAATTTTCACACCGACAACTTTTAGGCATTGTATCATCGGACAGTGTCCCTGGTGCTTCTCCTACGACGATTGCTTTTGATGCTTATGTTGCACAATGCCCATCAGTTCCTTTTTTTTCTCAGGCGATCGCTCTGGTTTTCACTTTTGTGCTTGCTCAAGCTTCGACTCAATCTCTAGTGTATCAGGCATATACGATGCAGAAATAAATGCTTCATTGAAATCTTGTGGTTGAACAAGTGTTGAACTATTGCCGAAATTGAACTCTTGCAGTGCACAACTACTACTGACACCAAAAAATGAAGGTGCAGAGCTATTATAGGCATTAGCATACAAAGTTGTTGGGTTCATATTGCCAAAGAAATAGTGTTACCCAACCATCATGGCGTCCATATTCATTCGTGCTTGAACTATTACTCACAACAAAACTTTGTGAGGCCGATCTACTACCGGTTAATAAATTAAAAAACTTAAGATTCCCTCCAATTGCTCATTTTTTGTACATAAAATTACATTAGTTAGTCTTTTTTGGTAATTAAAAGTTGTATTAAACTAAAAGGCTAAGTTGCCTACAATATTACAAATTTAAGCCCATAGTGGCTCCATAAAAGTTTTAGATTGTATCAGTTTTAATTCTGGACTCGGCCCATTAAAGGCACATCTAATTTTCGTAGATTTAGTCCATTTTTGGACTCATTTCAGTCTGCATTGAGGAGATAAATCTCATTGAGCGACACAAAACCTGCCACGCCTAAAAAGTATTGCTGCGTGCATGAATACAGAGGTGCACGTGGGTGTGCATGGATGGTAGAGCGTTGCGTGCGCGTGCTGGCTCGTATTTTCAGATCGACTACCGTTTGGTCCGTCATTCAGAGTTGACGATCGAGATTCGCCAAAATCGCCTGAATTCAACCTCAAGCAAGGAGGCGGCGGTAGAGGGTGGAGGGCACGTGTGAATCCGGACCTCTAACCTTCGGATGAAAAATAGTGGCCTCTCTCTCTCTCAAACTGAGACACGGTGGAGTGCCAGTGGTCTCCAGCTTTCTGGATCTGAGAGCAGGCAACGGGCTTCAGCATCACAGGTGAATATTCTTTGACAGATGCAACTGGCCAATCTTCTAGCAGATTTGGACAAGGGGGTCGGAAGCCATCGAAAACGATGGCAACGTGGCGGAGGAAGATGCTAGAATAGAAATGGGGCCTCCAGGAGCTGGTGAATTTGGAGGTGGGTGGTTGGGAGTCATTTCAAGCCATGGGCATGGATTTCTATCAAGAGCCACAAGAGGGCTATGGAGAGCAACCGAGGGCCACGAGTAGATTAGGTTGCGCGCCTCTCCCTTCACTGGTCTTGTGATTCAGAGGGGACGAGGGGTGGTGGTGGAGGGACACGAAATCCGCACTTCTGACCGTTTAAATGATAGAGAGAGGCTCACCTGTCTAATAATTAGATCAGTTAGTAAATATCAATAATACTAATAAAGAATTTCATTAGTAAAATGATACAAATAAATATAATTACGTTAAAAATATTAGTACTACAGTCCGAAATCACAAAAATAATACAACTAAAAAGATAATGAAGATATATACCGATTGTACATGCCTTTTTTTCCTTCTCATATAAAAGCCAAAAAATTATTTTTCTTCTTATTTTTTTCAAAATAATTTTATATTAGGTCTCGAACGTTTTTTCTTATGGGTTTTGAGTTCTCAAACTATTTCTTGCATCTTTTCAGCTATCAATGTTTATAATTGAATTTTTATTTCATTTATCGTGGTCTTAGTTTAGTTCATTAAATTCGTTTTGTTTTTTTATCTCTATTTAATGAATATATTCTGCTTTGTGTAATTATGTTTTTGAGAAATATTTGTATAAACAAATTAGGTATTATTGAATTATTTAACTTTTATTTTTTATTTTGTTTGAATTGATAAAATTATCATTTTTCAGCAATTAAATTATTTGATTACTCTTTAAAAATTTTATCTTGCACCTCCCAAAAGAAAATATTTGCCCCCATTTGTTTATATGCTTCTAAATTTTTTTTTATCTTTGATAAAGAAATTTTCGCCCGCTCTGGCAAGGGCGGATCTAGAATTTTTTTTAGGGTGGGCTAAAAGAAAATTGTGTGGTACATAAAAAACCGGAAAAAAAATAAAACTTTTTTGAGGCTGATATATTATTTTGCATGAGTTTTTATCATGATTTATTTTGGGATAGACATTGGACATATATTCAAAAAATAAACTAAAAAAAAATATACTTAAAAATATAGATCATGCCGGACCGGGCCGGGCCCGCCCATGCCACCCCTCCCTCCGCCCTTGCGCCCTGGTATGGCGGCAGGTTGTAATAGCAATTAGTGTAGAAGCACAGGTTTAATGAGCGAAAATGGTATTTTTGAATCCAACAAGCTCGCATTAATAATCTTCGTAAGGAATCTATACAACAGGTCCAGACCATACAACCACATCGTAGCACTTATCAAAAAAAAACAACCACATCGTAGTAGCCAATGCCGGACCGCACAAACTTGAACTCACACGATGTACTTTCAGCCTCAAAGGGGCGACCGCCGCCGTCGCGGCCAAAATCCCGCCGGCGATTTCAATTATTTGGCTTTTAAAACTTCTCGCGCTGGGACAGGAGGCGCTGGCTTTGATAACTGTGCGAGGCTCTAGGGTGAAAACGGCTACCTGGGCGGCTGCCGCCATTTCCAATTTTCTTGGTTGGTCAGTTTGGAACTGAAGATGAGTTGAATATTTTGCTATCCGAAGTTTGTGGGCTGAGAGGGATTTTATTTCGGATAATGAGTGAAAAATCAAGTGAGATCCCACTGGTTGGATAAATGTATGAAATACAAAAGGGATATACAGATGGCGAAAACAGAGCATTTATCGTCCGATCAATCACCGTCTCCATTCTTCAAGCTTGTGATGACAATTCGTTACCACCAACAAACATACGCAACCATGGCCGCTAATTTGCACAATCCGCCATTTTTACGACCCTTTTTCCCCTCCGTCCAATCCCACAACTCGAACCCTCAAGCCCTACATTCCATGATTGATTTTCTAACACTGTTCAAGATCGGGTGGGCAAAATGGGACGAAGCAAGCTCCCGATTAAGAAAATTGAGAACACCACTAATCGGCAGGTTACCTTCTCCAAACGCAGATATGGGCTTATCAAAAAGGCATATGAAATCGCAGTGTTGTGCGACATTGATTTGGCTCTGATTATGTTCTCCACGTCTGATCGTCTCAGCCACTTCTCCGGCAGAAAAAGGTAAGTCGGCGACACATACGTCTGATGATTAAAAATAAACGTTAATCCGTTGTCGCTGATCGGAAAATGTTGGTCTGATCGTAGTGTGGAAGATGTGATCTATCGGTACATTAATCTCTCAGATGGCGACAGAGGAGGGTAATTAACTGCATTTCGTGTTTTTTCCCTTTCATTGCATTGATTTTGTTCAACTTTCCTTAAATAAACCGCTGTATTGTTCTGTGTAAAATTGCAGGATTATCCCAAATAGAGAGGTGAGCAAGAGCAACATAGGATATACTTGTGTGAGTATGAACTATATGTAGCTGGGTGGGTTTACATTTATTTCCACATTGGTGCAGCAAATAATCAGCACTATAATGAAAATCAAAACGGAAAAGGATCTTG
>JAOWBN010000001.1:1071381-1081868 GCA_028565015.1 Pinguicula moranensis | reverse complement strand
GATTTTCATCATCCAGTATACATGAAACTAACAAGAGCACAATGCTCTAGGTCACACTGTCACACTAAACTAACACTCACCTCCCCGTGGCTGCCTCTCGCGCCCGGGGAGCTTCAATCTCCTCATTCCCCTGTTTTCCCTGCTTCGTCCCTTTATTCTCTGTTTTCAGCGTCCATCTTTTTAGCCATGAATCCGTGGACAATCCCCTCCCATCAGTTGAAACTCATGAGGCGCACGGCCATTAAAGCTAGTAAAGCCCTGGTGGAGCAGCCTCAAAGGTCATATGTCCTTCCTCCTCAGAACCCTCATCCGGTCAAAGAGAGATTAGGTCCTAGAGCAACTCAACCAAAAGCTTTTGTGTCCCAGCCGGGGGTTTCCAGATTCTACCTCACCAACTTCCCAAAGGGGTGTGACATTGACAGGCTTCGTAGTGTATTGAAACACCAAGGCAAAATCCAGGACCTTACAATAGCTAGAAAACTTAACATTAGAGGGCTTCACTTTGGTTTTGTGGACTTCATCAATGTCGAAGACATGGATCTATTGTTGTTCAAGTTAAACAACACTTGGCTAGGCTCTTATCGCCTCCAAGCAAATCCAGCTCGGTATCCAAAATCTGGCCGTACTACCAAGGAAGTAAGTCCACAACTACTCCTTCCCTACCCACCAAGAAGCTGCCACTAGCTCCTACTAAAGTAGAGGTGGCCTCAGCGTTTGGTGTTGCACCAAGCCCTCCTGAGTTGTTAACTCACTTCTTCCTCTAACTCTTGGCTTAAAAGTATTTATGTTGCCACACTGGTCCAGAAACAAACCTGTCGTGACCTTCAAAGAGGCCTAAGATGGACTGGGTATCTGAGTGTGAAGGCTAGTCCTCTGAGTGTTGAGTCTATGTTATTGTGGGAGGATGAAATACTGGACCTAAATAACTTGCTAAGTAATGACAAGGCCTGGTTGGGCGATTGGGTGAAGGATATCTTGCCTTGGTCCCCCAGGAATCCAGCTGCCAGCCGCATATGTTGTCTACAAGTGTTTGGCTTACCCATTCAATCTTGTTCGCAACACAATTTGTCTGCTATTAGCAGTAAGCTAGGCTCACTGATCCATATAGCTGATATCACTCTATCCAAACAGAATCTGGAGGCAGCTTACCTGGTGGTTCAAATTCTCCTTGGCAGAAAAATTGATCAATGTTTGCAGGTACTAGTGTACGGTACCCTCTACACGTTGCATATTGCGGACACTGTCAAGACCGAACCTTCCTGGCAGGAAGTAGCGAGATTCGCATCTTCTTCTGACTCTGACTCCATGCTGTCTGCGGATTTCTCTCTTGACCCTTCAGAGGACATCTCTGTTATGCCCTAGAACGAACACCTTGCCTATACTGAGTTGGCAATTGTGTCATTCACCAGCTAAGGTTTCTGCGGATCCAGTATTGTCTAATGATCATCAAGAGTCCCCTATCTCAGGGAGGCCAACTAGCCAGCCATGGCTGCCACTTAAGATCAATTGGTGGCCTCCATCATCATCTGAAATGTGCTCTAGTCTATGCTCTAAAGAGGAGGCAGATGTACTAGGTAGTATGTCCTATGCCATAGACGCGCCTACTCTTGAACCTATTGCAGTTATGCCACTGATTTCTGGAGGGTTATGTCTAGCACCAGGTGTTACTACTGAGTCAGAGGATAGTTGCAATTCTTCTAAGAAGTCAAGGATTGATGCAGGGAAGGAGGTGGAGCAATATTCCACTCCTTCATATGGTGCAACTGCTATGGTCACATCTGAGGTTGTTGGCCTATCCCTGGGGAATTGTGACTCTTCCCCGGGTGTTATTCAGGAAAATTTGTTGTTTGATGTCCCTGTCACCTCTGAATATTTTCCCCCTCTTGCTCAAGTGGCTAAGGCTGCAAGTCCTAAGCTAAAGAAAGTTGGCAGACCAAGACTCAGTAGCAGCAGGCCAAACACTAGAAGTCAGACAAGAAAAGTATAGGATCCAACCAGGGAAAACAACTTAGCTATTCTGGAGGAGTAGCTAAGTCAGTTGGCAGCTCATGCCTCTGTCCGCCCACCCCTGCCCCTGCCTCTCAAACCACTGCCTGACCCTCTTCTCAGTCATAATGTGGATTCCATTATGATAATGGGGCACAACTTGGTGTTAAATTTGGATCCCAACAAACTAAATTTTGCAGGATTCTAGAGGACCTGTCTACAGCAACCAAAGGGCTACTGTGACATCATTCTCCTCAAATGGAGCTGAGAAGATAGTGAACTCATGAAGATTGTGACCTACAATGTTAGAGGGTTAGGAGGTCACGAGAGAAGAAGGCAGGTCAAGCAGCTAATACTGAAGGAAAAGATTGATTTTATTAGTCTACAGGAAACTAAACTCATCACCATAGATAAAATGACCTGCTCTTATTTATGGTATGGCTGTGACTTTGATTGGTGATTCTCGGGTTCAACTGGCTCATCCGAAGGCCTACTATGCATATGGAATAAGACCAAGTTCTCTAGATCATCTCTGTTTGTAAGTGAAGGCTTTCTGGGAGTATCAGGTCATTGGTTTGGTGAGCCAGATTTATCTCACATGATTAATGTATACGGTCCAAGAGACTTAGCTAAGAAACAATCTCAGTGGAATCTTCTAACAGAGGTCCTGCTCCCTTTGAAGATGGATAAATGTTACTTGATGGGATATTTTAACGCGGTGTTGGCCGTGCATGAAAGGAAAGGAGCGTCTGCCCAGAATTATGTTCAAGAGGTATCTCTTTTCAATTCTTTCATCAACAACCTGGGATTGCGAAACTTGAGCATGGAACGCAGGAAGTACATTTGGAGTTTGAAATCCTTAAAAGCTATGAGTAGACTAGACCGATTCCTCCTTAGCAGCAAGTGGTTAGATTCTGGGGAAACTTGGACACAAGTTGGTCTGGACAAAGATGGATTAGACCATTGTCCTGTGAGCTTGTATTCCAAGCAGCTGAATTGGGACCCCAAACCTTTAAAAGTGTTGAACAGTTGGCTACTTGAGAAAAGTTACACGAATATGATCACTCAGTTTTGGTGCAACACAGATATCCGATTATATGAGTTATCAGTTCTTAAAGAAGTTTAAACTCCTCAGAGATAAAATAAGATTGTGGAATAACTCCTCCCCAAGGAACTGGTCTGAACAAAGAAAATACCTTCTTCAAAGGATCAAGGAAATGGAGCTAGCTGCTGAAGTTGACATCTCAGCCCCCATTGATCAGATGCTACTAGCTGATCTGCAATCTAAGCTGCACAGTACCTCCTTGCATCTGAACAGCTTTGCCTATCAAAAGTCTCGGATTCAGTGGCTGCAGCAGGGAGATGTGAACTGTACATTCTTCCACCATAGCCTGAAGAAATTAAGATTGTCTAATAGTATAAGTGGGATCTGGGATGGTCCAGTATGGCTGGAGGATCCAGTGCTGATCAAGTATTGCTTCCTTCGTCGTTTCAGAGAAAGGTTCACAGAAAACTTACTGTCAGACCAACCCTTGCCATCAGACTTAGAACTCTGGATCAGATAAGTAAGAGTTTGCTCCAACAACCATTCTCAGAGGCTTAAATTCTGGAGGTCATCTCTAATTGTGGAAGCTCTAAGAGTCCCGGTCCTGATGGTCTTAACTTCAGATTTATCAAGCACTTCCTACCTATTCTGAAAACAGATATAATGGTGCTTATGCACTAGTTCTACAGGCATGGCAGATTGTGCAAAGGTAGTAATGCCTCTCACATTACCCTGCTATCCAAGACTGCCAAGCCTTTGTTTGTCAAGGATTACAGGCCTATACTCTTATTGGTACCATGCCAAAGATTATTTCCAAAACATTAGCAAACAGAATCAAACTGGTTATGGGAAATTTGATCAGCTCTACACAATCAGCTTTCATCAAGGGTAGAAGGCTTCTTGACAGTGTGGTGGTTTCAAATGAAGTTGTAGATGAAGTTAGAAAGCTGAAAAGGAGAGCCCTCATCTTCAAGGTCAACTTTGAGAAGGCCTTTGACACATTAAAATGGAACTATCTGCTTCAGATCATGAATGATATGAACTTTCCTTCCTGTTGGCCATGGTGGATAAAGGGTCTCCTAGAATCTGCCTCCACGTCTATTCTAATCAATGGGAGCCCCACCAGTGAATTTTACCCTTCATGTGGCATCAGGCAAGGAGATCCACTCTCCCCATTCCTTTTTCTACTAGCTGCGGAGGGCCTGTCAGCCATGATCAATAAGGCCACGGAAATGAAGTTGTTCAATGGACTGAAAATTGGTAGAAGGACGGTGCTTGTTTCCCATTTGCAGTATGCTGACGACACAATCATCTTTGGCCAGGCAGAGTGGAGCTCTGTGCAAGCTTTTAAAGCTATCCTGCTCAATTTTGAATTGGTATCCGGATTGAAACTAAACTTTGCTAAAAGTAAGCTGATTGGAGTGAATGTGCAGGATGATCTATTGGGTGATATGGCTGCTTATCTTAACTGTCAACCTTCTACCATCCCCTTCAGATACTTGGGACTGCCAGTAGGGGCTCGGACAAGAAAATCATCCACTTGGAAACCTGTTTTAGACAAATTTCACAATACCTTAGCCTCTTGAGAGCATAAACAGCTTTCAGCAGGTGGAAAGCTGGTTCTTTTAAATGCAGTTCTAGCCTCCTTACCGTACCATTTCTTCTCATGTTTCAAGACACCTAAGAGCATCATCAAGTAGCTAATATCCCTACAGAGGAATTTTTTTGGGGGTATCACAAGTGAGAAGAAAAAACTATGATGGATATCCTGGGGTAAAATAACAACTACAGTAGCTGATGGTGGACTTGGAGCTCGTTGCCTGCTATCTTTTAACACTGCTATGCTTTGCAAGTGGGGTCTTCAAATCCTTAATGATGAACATTCTGGTGCAACTGAAATCCTAAGTTCTAAATATGGTGCAACCTTCCCTGTTTTCATTGGTGGCCTAAGAGCCTTACTGTCACTTGGTCATATCCCTGCTGCAGGTAGACCAAGGGGTAGGGGCTATGCTTTAGAATGGTGGCTTACTCTGCTGGATGCCTTAAATAGCAGTCTGTTTACAGACAATGTAAGGCTGCAGCTTGGCAATGATCAAAATATAAGACTGTGGATAGACAAGTGGCTGAATAATATCACTTTGGCAGCTAGCTTCCCACGGTTATACAGGAATTAAATGTGCAAAGATATCAGTGTGGTTAATGTTGGCCATTGGATTAATGGGGTCTGAACATGGTGCTGGAGATGGAGGAGACAACTCCTTGAGGCTGATATCACAGATTTGGGTGTTCTAACTAGTAGCCTTCAGAATGTATCACCCCATTTGTATACCAAAGATAAGTATACTTTCGGAAGAAGCAAGGAAGGGAATTACACTGTCAGTGAAGCTTATAGTTTCATTACAACAACTACTCAACAGGTTTTTTCAGCTTCCCATGTTGCAACAAAGATCATATGGTCTAGTTTTGCACCAAAAAAGGTTTGTGTTTTTGCTTGGTTTGTAATTCAAAATGCAGTGCCTACTAAATCTACCTTGCAGATGAGAAGTATCATTCCAGCAGGCCAGCAGATCACATGTCCCTTCTGCAGTGCATCTGAGGATACGGCAACTCATATTTTTACACTCAGTCCCATAACTTGTAACTTGTGGAGAGGCATTGAATCATGATTAGTTTCAGTAGATGCTCCATCTCGGGGATCCACCACACCCTCATTACAAGCGCATTCGGATGCAGCTCCATCTGGGGTACATATACCAGCTTGGAACTCCATTTGGTTGGCCATGATATGGTCCATCTGGAAAGCTAGAAACAGGGCTCATTTCTTATCTGTGATCCCTCATGGCCAACTGCTTTTTCATGGGGTACAAGTGCAATCCTGGTTATGGATAAAAGCTAAGAGACAACTCTTCCCATACAGCTTCACTGACTGGCTTTCACAACCACGGGCATGTCTGGATTTTACAGCAAAGCTCTAACAAGAGGTGAAGGTGACTCAACTTATAGTTAATAGGTTGCAACCTTTAGGAAGCTATTCTAGGATCTGTCCAGCCTTGTCTCCTACAGAGTAAACAACTTTCATATTATTTATGTGCTGGCTTACTTGGTTTTTCTTCATTAAGGTACAGGGTAGGGCCTGAAGATGGAGCAACATTTCAAGTTTTTCTCTCAACTTAACAGTCTACAAACTTTAATGAGCTATTCCAGGATCGATCCATCTTGTCCCCTACAGAGGAAGTGTTCATTCACCTTATTTGGTTCTGACTTACTTGGTTAGTTTTCATTATGGTACAGGGTAGGTCCTCAAGATGGAGCGCCGCTACTCCAGGTAGCTAGACTACCAGCTTTCTCTCAGCAACCTAGTGCAATGGACGGTTACTCTTTCAAGAGATTCTGTCACCAAAAAATGTCTTGCCAGCTTACACTTAATCTTGGTCTCTGATCTAGTTAGTCTTGTGCTGTATGATTATTTTGCTTTTCAATGCGGTACAGGTTAGTTACCAGAGATTGGGGTTAACCCCCATGTAGCCATAACATCATGCCCAGTGGATTCTCAAGCAGCAATCTATACTGGAGGTAGCCTGAGTATATGCATGAAGTGCCAATGTTCAGAGATTTCTAGGTCGCTCTACCTCATGCCGTACCATCCTCCAATGCAACTGTTTACTAAAACAGAATGTCTCAAGTTAGTTGACCTTCCAGGCCATCAAAACTATGGTTAAGTGGCTTCAATCTATCAATATAGTCATCAATCTAAAGCCCACCAACCATTCTATTCTGGAGGCTACCTGAGTTGAAGCATGAAATGCAATTGAGCAGTGATCTCAAGTTGGCCTATCTCATTTGGTGCCATGCTCCCAAGCAGATGATTGATGTAACAGAGCCTTCATGCAGTGTGTTCAATGCTACCTTATCTCAGTTGGATAACACCATGCAAAGTGTCAATTGAATTCAGTAGCCTTGATACAAGAAGAATTACATACTCATGGAAGTGGAAGACAATTAAGTCAGGTTCATAATTCCTGCTTAGGTGACATTCCCACATGGATGCAGACCTACTTCCTAATCGTCTGGCAGCAGACCAATACAAGCCTTTTCTAATCAGAACTCACAATGTTCACTCTTTGCCAGTTAGATGGCTACGTGCCTGTTATGGTTGGTTCTCATATACGTGCATTTTTTGGCTCGCGCGCGTGCCGGGCCAAAAAATTTAACCCGCAAACCGTGCGGTGTGCCGGGCACGTTTGCCTATCTCTAATTCATCTGCTATGGCTTGAATTATAATTATGGAATCGAATAAACAAAATTACTAAATCTTGAATGTGAAGGAATTAAAATTACACTCTATCTGCATCACCTTTTTTTTTGTAGGTAATGGGGTGGTCAACAGCCGCTTCTTTCAAATTCACAGTTCCACTGGCACCAGTTACACTACTTTGTTATCCTTCGGGCCCACTGGGCCCTCCGACTAATCGAGAGGTGTCGAAGCCAAATATGTCACCAGCCAGATTCGAACCCCAGATCTTATTAGGCAAGCCCTGTGTGTCTGGAGCCGTGGCCACTGGGACACGGGCGCTTCGACTCTATCTGCATCACCTACCTTTCAGTTTCCATCTAAGGACATTGAAAAAGTTAAACACAAACACTAATGACAACAACATTGATTAAAAAAACGCTTTTAGTTAATCGACTAATTAACGCTTTTGACACGGAAACTAGAGAGAGAGAGTGAGAGAAAATTAACGCCACGCGGACGCGACGGTGAGCGTTTTCCCCTTCCAACCGAAGCAGATCCCGCCGAATTCCTCATTGACAGTGAATCCCGGATTGACATGTGTCCCGGAGTCCAGTCTTGACCGGAGCTGCTCGACGGCGCGTGTAGTCATGGCACGCGGCTGAAACCCAGCCATGCTCATGCAGGCCCGTCATTTCCCGAAAACCTCGCATCTCTCCACACGGTCCCTCCCCTCGCATGCAACAGAGTTGCCCATTTTGCGGTCCAGCCCATCCTCGATCCGGGCACACTCGGAGTTCTCTCTGGCAGTCGCGGGTATATTGGAGTCGAGCAAAGGGCTGTAGTACTCGTACGTGTCGCGCACGCGCGTCGCGAGGGGGGCGGTGTTCGTGTTCATTTCTTGCTCCACCACCGTAACCACGGCGGGGGACAGATCCTTCACGCGGCGGAGAAGATCGTCGCGGAGGTTCTCGATGGTGACGCTCTCGTCCGGCAGCTGCTGTAATTGAATGCGAAATTTACGGATAGGCTTCGTTTGATTGGATTCCCAGTTTCTCGCGGCTGAGGCTGTGGATGTTGAGATCCATCACGTGAAAACTCAGAGAAACACAGATTTTCTGGGTCAGCTCTTTGAGACTTTCTCCGACAGTTTTCAGCTTCTCCTCTCCGACGTCGCCGTCGGGAAAAGTCGTGATCGTCAACGCGACGGCGAGATTTCTATCGTGCTTCGTCTTCGCCGCGAGCGCGTGGAGTAAGTGCACGTACTGCCCGAGTCCGAAATCCAAGACGTATATTTTCCCAACTTCTCTCTCCGACGTCGTTTCAAGGATGGTCAGATTTGCAGCCATGAAACCGAGCTTGAAACACGGAGAAACACAGTACAACATCTGAGTCGACACCGCGTGCTCCTCCGTCGAAACCTCGGATGCAGCCGGAGAACTCACGCGCGATCTCATAGCCGAAACCATATAGGCCGCGAGCCTCTATTTAGAATTTCCGCTTGCGTTCACCGTCTGCTGGATGCGCGTGAGGATTTCGGCAGCGGTGTCCAGCTTACCTTCGGAGATAGCTACGGCGGCATCGATCAGCGCTTGCTTCGGACAGGGCAGCGGAGGAGAAGCAGAGGTCGAACAACAGGAGGAAGAAGAGGAAGTGGGAGATAGGAAGATGGGCTTTTGGGTCGGACTTATCAAATCTCGGATCGACTCCGACCATTCACTGTTGGTGACCACTGAGACGACGTCATCATCGTCGTCATCGCCGAGGAGCTATTTTTCAAGCTCTTGGAGCCGGTGATTCATCATGCTCTTCTCCGCCAATTCTGGGCCCGAAATTCTAGCACGCGCATCGCCAAATCCTTTTCCCGGAAAGGGGATACCGGCGTAAGCAGTGTTCGCATTTCTGTTTGAAAGAGTAAAATGTTGCGGCTTTTCCTGTCGGAGAATTGAAATTTCCGGCGAAAACGACGCCATCGGGGATAAATCAATCGGCGAGAGAGGCGAAATCGGCGACCGATGCTGGTAAATAGGCCTCATCTTCACGTTCCGCAGGTAGTATGCCAGTGCCTGTTGATTCTGCTGAAACTCCGCTAGCGACCTCTTCCCCATGAATTCCGGCTGGCGGATCTGGGCCGCTGGGTCTGGTAAAACTCCGGCGAGCGGCGAGCGGAAAGAAAACTGTTGCTGTGGATTGAGATTCGCGTTGTAGCCACTGTTGATGTTGTTGGGCATAGCGGCGGATCTTGTTCCGGTGGAGAAGAAATCAGGAGGACCACCACCCGGATAGCCGGAAGACATGGTGTGTGTTTGTGTTTTCCACCGGAAAAAGGGTATATTCAGGTGAAAAAGGTGGTGTAAAAACTCCGCATTCGGAAGAACGGGGAATAATGTGTGGTGTAGAATTTTTTTTCTAATTTGAAGGAATGATTGAATCGTTGTTCGCATTAAAAGAGAGACACCAAGTTAAGTGGAGAAGACAGAAGTAAATGGGAAAAAGCATTCAAGAATCAAGCCAATGCCCAATAGGAGGACGACTTTTAATATGAATTAAAATAGTACTAAAATAATATTTAAATTATTTATACCAACCATACTTTTGTTTTGTATATGCAGTTGATGACTTGGTGGGAGACCCGTGGATACTTAATAAATCTCAGTGCATCAAATGAAAAAAGCTTTCATATGGAAGCTTGGTAAGGAATTGGGAGTGCAAGGCAATCTCCCATACTCGCAAATGGAAAATTGCCTACTTGCTCGAGAAACGGGATGCTTCAAATGATTAACAGGATGTTGAGGGGTCTGAGCCTCCCACGGATTAATGAAAATAATGTCTATAAATGTTTACGGCCTTGGAGTTTCTGGGCGCGTAAGAGAAATTAACAAACTTTGTCGTAAATCTTATTTTGATGTGTTGTGCTTACAGGAGACAAAAAGGGTGTCAATGGATTTTTTCTTGGTTCGTAAACTATGGAGTCATTCTGATTTCTCTTGGGAGGCTAGTCCAAGTCATGGCGCTTCGGGTGGATTGCTTACCATTTTGTCTACAGAATTATTCAAGATGGACAATGTGACTGTTTTTGATCAATTGTTAATTGTGGAAGGAACTCATGTGTTAACTGCTGAAAAAGTTCTGCTCATCAATGTTTACCTTAAGGGAGGTGATTGTGTAGCTAAAAAACTTATATGGCAGCAACTGACTAATCTTATTTCTGATTCCCCAAATGTA
>JAOWBN010000001.1:1039264-1049687 GCA_028565015.1 Pinguicula moranensis | reverse complement strand
GCTTATGGAATTGTATTTCTCATCATTTTATTTTTCCTAAATATTAATTGGATATACATGATACCCCCGGCCCCCTCCCCCGGCACTTTTTGTAGTGTATTTCTAAATAAAAATATATTTTTTGTGTAACCCCAGACCTTCGTCCATGGATGTATATCTAGCCCCATAGACCCGTCCCGTTACCCGAATTTTTTCAAAATTGTGAAAATTGGGGACTGGAATAAGACCAAAATTTGGTCCCGTTTATTTTCAGGACGGGTCCAGATATGGTCAATACCAAGATCGATTACCTGTTTGACCATCCCTATCTTGGATACCGCAGTTAAAACACTAGAAATAAATTAAGATTTAAAAAATTTGGGGGGCCAGGAATCCATGGCTTTTAGAGGGTAAGAGGCAACCATGTCTCGTGTATATCCAATTAAAATTAAAAATTAAAAAACCAAAAAAAAAAGAATCCCACCCTAGCTGTAGGCTTTCATGGCATATAAAGGCTATTATATTTTCTGATAAAAATTCAAAATAAATAATAATAATAAAATATATAAAAAAAAAAATTAGAAAAAGACCAACATGCAAGATAACAAAAATCTCTGGTACTCCTCCACTCATGTGCTGAAAAAAACTTTTTTCCTTCTTCTTTAGTGAAGATTGCTCAAGAATTTTCTTTTCTTTCTTTCTGGGCTGTATCCATTTTCAGCAAAGAGATCTTGTTTTTAGCTTCCAAAAGAAGCTGCAGATTATTTTTTTCAGCTTTTTTGTTTTTCAGCTTAACTTCAAATCTTGTCCACTTCTCCTATCCTACAAGAGTTTGTCTTCATCAGATTTGAAGATTTATTTATTTATCTCCAGGTAAAATACAGAAATGATGTCCGATGATGGAGCTGCCGCCATTAAAGCACTGGTTCAAGATCCTAACTCAAACCCTAATACAAATTCAAACCCTAATACAAATCTATCCAAAAGGAAGAGGAATCTACCAGGAACACCAGGCAAGTATATGTAGTTTTGTTTATTCATGATTTAATTTTGTGTGTTTTCTATTTAAATCAGTGCTTGAGCTCGTGATTTAATCCCGTATTTCATTTTTATTTTTTTTCTTACAATTAAGATTACTTACCAAACTTATTTTTTCAAAACAATGTATTACCAGTTCTCCAACTCATGACCTAATCTAATGCAATTTTTTTGTATTTATATGGGTATAGTTGCTCTATTAAATTCCAGTACATAAATTAATGAAGTTGTTGGAATCTATACGTCAAATGATGCGATCCATCTTGGGTCGCAACGAATACAAACTTTTTTGTATAATTACAAGAGTAAGGTTGCATACATCTGATCCCAGACACCAACTTGATTGAAAATATATTTAGTAGGTTATGGTTAGATCGATACAAGAACTCATGACTTAATTCGAGGTGATTTTTATTTTTATTTTTATTTTATCATATTTCCTAATTTTTGTAGATCCAGATGCTGAGGTTATCGCTTTATCTCCACGTTCTTTGATGGCGACCAATAGATTCATCTGTGAAATCTGTAACAAGGGTTTTCAAAGAGACCAGAACCTGCAGCTTCACAGGAGAGGTCATAATCTGCCATGGAAGCTCAAGCAAAGAAGCAACAAAGAAGTAAAGAAGAAGGTCTACATCTGCCCGGAGAAGACATGCGTACACCACGATCCGGCGAGGGCTCTCGGAGATCTGACCGGAATCAAGAAACATTTCAGCAGGAAACACGGCGAGAAGAAATGGAAATGCGACAAGTGCTCCAAGAAATACGCAGTGCAATCGGATTGGAAAGCTCATAGCAAGATATGTGGAACGAGAGAGTATAAATGTGATTGTGGAAATCTCTTCTCCAGGTATTGTGTAACAAAAAGAAAAATTCAACTGAAATAAGAAAAAGTTTAAGCTAGTTCTTAAGCAGTTTTGGAAAAATCTTCTTAAACTTTCTCTATTTTTAACTTTTAAGCAACTTCAGATGAGTGTTTGCAATGGCTTAGAAGCAGTTTTCGAGCTTAAAAACTCGCACTTAGGGGGTGTTTTGTGCAGCCTTCTTATGCTTATAATTGGCTTATAATAACTTTTTTTTTCAAAAAACGAGGAGTTATTTTTTGAAAAAATGTGCTTATAAGCCAATTATAATTTTAAGAAGGCTGCGCAAAATATATCGAATGATACAATGCATATTGGGTCGCGACGAAAATGACCTTTTTATATAATTATAAGGGTAAGGCCGCATACATCTTACCTCCAGACACCAACATAGTTGAAAATATAGTGGATACGTTGTAGATTTTAAAAATTTATTCATGTAGAATTGCAATTTAGTATAAAAGGATGGAAACAGAAAATAGTACACTTACGGCGGCAATTTGGTGTGAAGTGATTTAGCGCAAGAAATTTATGAGCAAAAATCATAAGAAAGTAATTTTTGGACAAAAATATCATCATAATGAATTAATGCTGGTATAGAATTTTGGGTTAGGATTTTAAAAATTTAGGATTTTAGAATTTAGGGTTTAGGATTTTAGGATTTAGAGTTATAGAATTTAGGGTTTAAAATTTAAAATTTATATTAAAATTTTAGTTAAAGTTTAAAGTTTAAAATTTTAATTAAAATTTAAAATTTTAATTAAAATTTAAAATTTAAGAATATTTTTGTTCAAAAAATAATTTCTTGCACATAAATTGGTTGCGACATGTCACTCCTCCAATTTGGTATTTGCATTTTGCAATTTGATTCGACTGACGTCTGATGTGACGTTCGTTTCACCCCTTGAAGGGTGTTTTCGTCTTTACCCCATACAAAACATACATTGTATTACGTGCAAAATTTCTCCAAAGTTTATAAATGCTCCTCCGTCTCTTTGAAAATACCCAATCAAATTCTCTGCTAATTGGAAATTAATTGCCAACAAATCCTCATCCGTCACTCCATCTCCCCTACAGTTGCTATACCCACGCCCACCCCGGTTTCTCGCGAACAGTCTACGAAATCAGGTTAGACTTTTGCTATGCTTGATTTCATATCGCCGCGAGTTTAATAATCGGGTTTACGTAGTGTAATCTGGTTAATTCCCATCGCTGTTTGATTTTGTTGTCGTTCGTTTTTGTATATATGGTTGTGGATGAAGGATCGATCGATGAATTTTTTTATTTGTGGTTCTTTTCTTGGCGGCATTGATTGGGATTTGTGGTTCCGTGGCTAGGGTTTATAGTCACGCATATTTATTTATTTATTTTTATATATTTTTTCGCGGATCTTAGGGTTTGTAAAGTTGAGGTTTTTGATCTTTTTTTTTCTTCTTCTATTTTGTTTGGGGTTACTGAAGTTGAGTGCCATGGTTATATACATTACTCTTTTATGGTGGAACAGTAAAACTTCAACTGTCGTGTGAACTAGTTAAGTTTGTGAAATTCTTGTCTCATTCCATAGGATACTGGAATGGGATAATAAAAGATGTCATTTAGTGCTTATAATCCGACTTTTGCAATGTGTAGTCCTTGTTTCCGTAGTCCAAAGTTCATATTTCCCCATAAACTCGTTTTGAGTGGATATATCTGTTAAAATCACTGAGCTTGGTTTGATGTTGATGATTCTCAGGAGATTCGACATCTCTGAATCTATTTTATCATGAACAACCAGGAGCAAGTTCGGAGGTATACTAGGGCTAGAAATAGGAAGCGTGTGCTGGATGTCGATCTTAACGCTGCGCCTCCTTGTGAAAGCCGGAGTCAGGAGGGGACGTCAAGTCTTACTAGGTCCCTGGATAATCAAGCAGCTCTAGAAGGAAACACTGAACTGCCACCGCCAATTGACCTTGAGGCATTTGATGATGATGTCATTATCTCCTCACCAAGGGCATTTGCAGAAGTATATAAGATTGCTACCTACCTGTTACCTTCATCATTTCTTTCTTTCTATTTTTTCTGGTTTTGTGCACTGGTATAGTCATTGATCATTTATGTGGCTTTTTCCTTTCCTTTCTCAGGCCATAAACAATTCCATCAGGAGTCGTAGACATCCAGTTGTAGTTGATGTAGAATCTGGTAATTTGAGTAGTTAATCAGTGTACAAATTTTTTCTGTAAATGTGATTCCTCTATATGTTTTCCTGATTTCAGAACATCTACTGTTAGACACAGTTCATCACCTCTCCACCTTTTCTTTAAAGATTGTAAAATATTTTGTTTTCTTTTTTCCTTTTTTTTCATTAATGATCTGGAATTGGCTTGCCAATGTCTACTTTAATCTTTACAGAGGAAAAGTTATCCCGCAAGCGCAGAAGGGTTCCTGCTAACCAGCCAATTATAAATTGTGAGCTTTATATAAACATAGAAGTGAGTATCAAATCTATGGTTAGCAAACTCTTCATAGGTGCTACATGCCACATCCGCTGATATTACTTGATTGACATGGTTTCTTTTGTTTCACCTGTAGCATTCAAGCTTTTAGCATCTGTTCTTGATTGATGTTCTTGTGCTATGCTGTGAAAATAAGAATGCATTGGCTTGTCATTCTAAATTCCCCATTTCCAGCATGTGCTATTGATTTGGGTTGAGCATTTAGATGAAAATTTTCATTTATGTTGTTGAGTTGTTTACTGATGTGTGAACTCTTATGTTTCTTACTGATATGTCTGAGACGGTTTCCCTTTTTCTGCTTTGTAATGCTTGTATCTGGTATGCATGATTATCCTAGGGGAACAGTAAAAAGACTGATGTATTGCCTCCTGTTGCACCACCACCGCTGCCACCAAAGGATCTCGAACTGACCTGTCCAATTTGCATGGGCAAATTAGTTGAGGAGACATCGACAAAATGTGGTCACATTTTCTGCAAGGGATGCATCAAGGCAGCCTTAGCTACTCAGAGCAAATGTCCTACCTGCAGGAAACGGATAACAACTAAAGACACCATCAGAATTTACCTTCCTGCAGCTCACAGTGCCTGAGGTCACTGTTTATTGCTAGCCCTGGTCTCCCCTCCCCCATTTTTTCTCTCTCTCTCTCTCGCTCACCATTTTGTATCTCCTTTCTTTCAAATTGATTGATAGGGAGCGACGAGCGGCTCCACATGATTCGTGCTAGTAAATTCATGGAGGGCATCAACATATTTCTATATCTCTCTTGCAGTATGATTTATTGCTTCTTTTTATGCATCCTAATGTGATGCTTATAAGGGTGCGGTATAGAGCCTTTCCCCTTTGAGATTTTGGTTGGATTCAGATCTCATGAGATTGGTGAGTTGAATGAACTATAACCATTCGGAGGGCTTATGGTAAGTTGGGGCGTGTACCGAGAAGAAGTTGAAGCTCTGGTGTGAATGTTCTTGAAGGAGGCAGGGGTTCATTATTCTATTTCATGATTGAGGAATATGATCTGTTGTATCAGCAGCTTATAGTTTTTCTATATGCAGAGCAGGAGATGATTTTTTTTGGGAAATTAAATTGTTTGATTAGAAAAAAATGTCAAGTGGTTTCTTAAAACAATGATAGACAGATCGGGTCCCGTTCACCACATGCGAGCATGGGGGTTGGGGATACAGGATGACTACTCTTGCTCTACATAGAGTTGATATTTTTGCTAACTTTGCTATGTTTTCAGGTGTAGATGTCAATTCCCTGTAATAATCAGCTGTTCTTTAAGCTGTTCCTGTTGTTTTTCTGTATTTTCGGACATCTTTTTCCCCAGTCATTTTTTTGTTTCTGGGCTTGTTCATTTTTTTGGTGGTGTAACAAACCCATTCAGAGGCTCAACTACTGATCTTGGCCCAGCCACATTTCATCTTCCTTGGGTTCTCCATTCGGCCCTTCATTCAAAACGAAACCCATCTGTTCTTCGTTCTTGGACGCGGGAAGATTGAAATCTGAATTCCTTCTTCCCGCAATTCTGTAGAGCAGGAGATGATAACTTCTTCAATGGAATCAGCTGCCCTTTTTGTATGTCTAATTTATAGTATTGTAATTTTGAAAATCAAGAATGAAAATGTACATGTAATGGCATCGAACTCGGATTCTTTGTCATTGCAAACACAAAATTATGCATGCATGTATTAATTTATTACAGTAGTATCAAATAAAATCATGAGAAATAGTTCATAAAACAATAAAACAGATAAATTAATGTCCTAAGCTAAAGCTCTCACAGAATCCGGCAGCCATTAGGATTTTCGTCACTGAATAATCCACCATAGTAAGGCGCCGGCGGGTAATAATAATTAACCGGCGGAGACAGTACTGGTTGTTCCATAGGTCCGTACTTGTGGTAATCTGGCGGAGGGAACCCCAAACGCTGCTGATAATCCGGCAGAGCCTGGTGGTGGTAGTTCGGCGGAGGAAGAGCCATGCGCTGTGGATATTCCGGAGGATACTGGTAATAGTCCGGCGGAGGAAGTGCCATCCGCGGCGGTGGCGGTGGCGGTGGCGGTCCTTTGAGCATGTTATGAGGGTCGTATTTGTAAGTCCCCTGTACTCCGAACGGCTGATACGTATACTCATAGTTCCCATAATGGCAGTCATCGGGATATTCGCCGAAATTCATTCTCCAAGTTCTGGCGTTTGAATACTCGATGCTTCTCAAACGCTGCTGGCGAGAGATGGGGTCCATTTCATCCGTCAACGGTGGATAAGGGCCGTGGGGGTGGGGGTGCGAGGCATGTGCAAGGGGAAGATAAGGAGGAGGAGGAGGCATCTCTGGTGGCGGTGGAGAAGGCGGTGCTGGGGGCGGAGATTCGATTTTTGCGGGAGGCGGCTTCCGACGTATAACGCGGAAATCCATTTTTTATTTTTTTATTTTTGTATGAAAGATGTGAATTTATAAATGTATTTTCTGGGGAAACAAGGAAATTTACTATTTGATATTTGGAAATATGTATCAGTCGTTGATTGTGTGACAATGACATGGTAAGAAAGAATTTTTCACTGCTAATGCAGAAGGGAAACAAGATCTTTTTGCCAGTGTTGAGAATATTGTGTTACGGGGAGAAATTCTTTAGGGGGTGGGGTTGGTTTTAATAATAAATACTATATGTTTATATATAATCATTGTTTTTAAAAATATATACATTTTTTTAATAAGAAAAGTAATTAATATATTACCGGAGCCATTTTTCGATCCAGGTTCCTTGGACCTATGGGCCCACTGTGCTCCGACTCCCGAGAAATGATATAGCGCAAGAATTATAGGCACAAGAAACACAAGAAAGATGGGGTCAAGTGTTTAACACTAATCCCCATGTGATAAATATCAATCCCAACTGTCCATTCACACAGGTCCCACCATTGTTGTGTTTGTTAGGCCTACAATTCTTGCTCTATATCAGTTCTCCCGACTCCTGCTACACCACTCGGTTTTTCTTTCTAATATCAACGCTTTTTTCCAAGATTTACTCAAATTAGAGAAATTCATAAAATAGACAATAAAGTACATTTTAAGGTATACACTAGTGTAAAATTTGAATATTAAAGGGCATAAAAATATTACAAGAAATTTAAAAAAAATCATTTTTAGATAAAAAAAATAAAATTTTAGATTTGAGGGGGTGGGTGTTAACGTGTGCATACAAGTTGTAGAGGGTTAATATTGTCATTTGTATGTATTAGCAAGTAAAGTAATTTAGGGTTGAGATCAAGCCTTGGTAGCTCAAGGGGTGAGAACTACACTTCACAAATGTGAGGTCCAGGAATCGATACCCACCTGGATCGCAAAAACGGAAACGGCATCTTTGTATAATTATAAGGGTAAGACCGCGTACATCAGACCTCCAGACCCCAACTTAGTTGGGAATATACTGGGTAAAGTTACTTCATTAGGAGAAAGATAGGTGCCGCCTATTCAGTTGAAGGTGAAATCTTTGTAATCTTTGTAATCTTTATATACGACAACATTGCCAAGAGAATAGTAAGGAAAATTTCCCAGAGATCCTTGAATTTTCTTCATAGTATCAGAGCAATTACAGAATTCTCATCGATTTCTCTGAACAAATTCTTCTTCACACAATAAGATGGGAGACAAGCCGATTGTTGTCGCAACTCCGAGTCCCTATGGCCTACTTTCGAGCGATCAACCCGGGAACATTATCACTCCGGTTGTGTTTCGCGGCAATAATTACGAAGAATGGGCTCTTGCTGTGCGAGTTGCTCTTCGTGGACTCAGGAAATGGAAATATGTTGAAGGGAAGGTCGCCCGTCCAACCACCGAAGCCGACTTAGACGAATGGATGACTCTACAGTCTCTGCTTGAGTCTTGGGTGCTTAATACGGTTGAACCAAAGCTTCGAAAAACGATAGCGTATCGTGAAAATATCGTTCTTTTATGGAACTATATGCAGAAGCGATTTTCTGTTGGCACATGTGCACGCTTGTTCGAAATTAAGAGTGAGTTGTATGGCTGCAAGCAACACGGCGACCTTCTTGTCGTGTATTTTGGGCGTCTGACCACTCTTTGGGATGAGATCGCGACATATGAGCCGTTGCTGACTTGTCTGGTCGATGGTTGTACATGCAAGGTAACGGAGAGAGCCCAATGCCGCAATGATGCTGACAAATTGCATCGGTTTCTAATGGGTCTGGATGACTCCTACGGTCCGATTCGTTCTTAGATCTTGAGCATGGATCCGCTGCCTACGTTAATGCGTGCATACTCCATGGTAATGCAGGAAGAAACTCTCACGACTATTGCTCGAAATTGTGAGGGAAGAAGTGATGTTGCTGCCTTCGTGGTTCAGGATCGCTGCACGTCTGCTACAGGCCCCGATCGTCGCTCCAATTGTGGAGATGAAAAAGAAGTTGTGCGTTGCGATCATTGCAAACGTCCGGGCCATACCGTTGATAAGTGCTTTATTCTCCACGGTTATCCAGACAATTGTGGCGGACGTTGGAAGCGCGGACGTGGCGGCCGAGGACTGGCGGTGGAGCGAGACGGAGTGCTGCCCGGACTGATACAGGTGAGGGAGGATTTCAAGCAAACATGGTTGCCGCTTTGCCGGGAAATCCTAGCCCCTCCTTGCCGCTGCTGCCCGAACTTTCTGCAGCACAGTGGGCCGCTATTTTCGAAACTTCAAAAGCTTATCGTTCTGGTTCTGGCGATGACTCCAAGTTGACTGGTAAGTCGTACGACTGTTTGATTGATACATGAGCTTCCCAGCATATGACATGATCTCGAGAATATTTGTTCTCCTTGGAATCTATTAATCCCTGCACTATTCATATGCCGGACGGAAATCTGTCTTTGGCAAATAAGAAGAGCGTTGCACGAATTGGTCCCAATGTTCATGTGGATGATGTTCTTCTCGTCCCATCTATGAAATGCTCTCTCATTTCCGTTTCCCAGCTTACTAAGCAATTACCTTGTGTAGCCTCATTCACTCATGATACTTGTGTATTGCAGGACCTCACTACGAGGATGGTGATTGGGGTGGGGACACAGCATGAAGGGGTTTACTATCTGCAGAGTCTGAAGAAGGTTCGAGCCTCTGCAGTCCTATGTCAAGATATTTGGCACAAAAGGTTGGGTCATCCTTCTAGTGGTGCTTTGAAGCATATTCCCGGAATTGTTAGTTCAGTTGAATTTAAGAATTGTGATGTCCGCCTTCGCGCAAAACATACACGTGATCATTTTTAGACAGTAATAATAGAGCTAATTATTGTTTTGATTTGATTCATTGCGACATATGGGATCCCTATCGCACTAAATCTACATCTGCTGCTCGTTATTTTACCACTATTGTTGATGATTGCTCGCGAATGGTATGGATTTATTTGATGTGTATGAAATCTGAAGTTGGGAAACTTTTGCCCAATTTTGTTCAATGGCATTGCGACAATTCGGTCGTCGAGTAAAAGCAGTTCAAAGCGATAATGGAACTGAATTTATTGGTCTTACAAACTATTTCTTGACTGAGGGAATTTTTCATCGCACCTCAATGGTTAATACACCGCAACAGAATGGACGCGTCGAGCAAAAACACCGGCATGTTCTGAATGTCGCACGATCACTCATGTTTCAATCTAATGTTCCCATTCAGTATTGGGGGGAGTGCGTGTTAACTGCCGCTTACCTGATAAATCGCACTCCTAGTGACATTCTGGGTCATAAATTGCCATACGAATTATTGTATGGTCGGTCGCCACCTCTTGATCATCTGCGAGTTTTTGGTTGCCTATGTTATGCTCGTTCTCAGTCTCGGACTCATGATAAATTTTCACCTCGCAGTCGCAAGTGCGTTTTTCTCGGTTATCCACTCGGGAAGAAAGGATGGCGTGTTCTTGACTTAGCAACCTCTGAAATTTTTTATTCTTGTGATGTGAAATTTTGCGAGGTTGAGTTCCCATTGACACGAAGCGATCCAAAAGATTCTTCCGCTGCGTTGGATGTCGCTACATTGATTTCAACTGAGGTATTGGCACCGTGTGCC
>JAOWBN010000001.1:1020473-1039164 GCA_028565015.1 Pinguicula moranensis | reverse complement strand
GGCTCTTCCTTCCGTTGTTGCTCCGTCCTTCGATTCTTTGTCGGACCTTCCTCTGGGGAACTCGCCTTCGGGTATCGAACGATATTTGCTTTTATCGAGCGTTCGCCAATTCGTATGGCATTTAGGCCGCTAATCGTCCTTCTGATGCTGCCCACTGCTTGGAATCTCACGAACCCGAACCGGTGTCCTGCCCTATCTAATTTATTCGGGACAGTAATCCTATCAATCTTCCCGAACTCCTCAAAAGCAGTCTTCATATAATTTTCTGTCCATTCCGGTGGGAATTCAGAGAAGTAGAAAGTAATTCCTTGTTCACGAACTGTGGTCAAATCAATCCATTTTTTCTTTGCATTGCGCGAGCTTTCAGCTATTTCTGTGAATTGCTTTTGCTTATCCTTTCTCCCTTTCACAGTCGTCCAGGGAGCTTCTGTTTCGGTCAACGGCGGCTGGTCGCCGATGCCCGATTGATTACCGTCGAGGTTCGGCTCTGATTCCCCAACCTCCATTGGAGGTTACAGTGTAGTGTGTGAAGGTGAGCGAAATGGGTTTAGAGAGAAGCAGGAGAAAAAATGTAGAGAGAGAAAGAGTCGTTGAGTGAGCAGCAAATTGAAACCTTTTATGAGCAGAAAAAAAGTTAGATGTTGACTTAATATGACACTACTAGTTACTTTTGGTTACACGACTCACTCCTCGTATGAAGCATCGAGAGATTTAGAAAGCTGTATTGCGGCTTATGGTGACTTAATATGAACGTTTTCTTCATTATAACTATTCATATGTTAAACGAATACTGACAAAGCTCCTATAAAAAGGTTGCATTGTTATCCTATTTCGACACACGAAATATACAGAATTATCATGTGTTGATAACCCAGAATAAATTCTCTCGAATTGTTGCATCACCATCTTCGGATGAGAGATTTGAGTACGAGAATTATACGGGGGCTCTGATAGCCTTCCAATTTCAGTTCGTAATATAATTAACCAAAAAATTACGATTCTAAATACTTTCGCAAAAGGTATGATCCTGTTACCGTATTTATTAGATACGTTATAACCAGATCTAGATTTAGATCCACAAAAAGTATCAAATAAAAGAAAAGTACCAGATTGTGATATTCCACAAGCTTTGCCATGGTTGTGCTCTCCCCATTAGGAATAATGAGCCTGCTCACGCTCTGCAGCTGCTTCGGCTTCTTTATCTCCACCCCCTTCACCCCCACCCTTCTCAACGCTGAAACAACACACCATTAAATCCTCTACATGCAACAAAAATAAAAGCTTACTTGCATGTCGTCATCTAAGGATACATATCATATTCTCCTGTTTGACATAACCTGCAATATGTTCGTTGAAAGATCCCTGTAACGCTAGCACCCCGACCGCCATCTCTAGGAGCCGCACGATAAAAAAGCTGCAAGAGCAAAGACGTCCACGACAATCCCAAAAGAAAAGAAATGAGTAGATAAGAGTGGTCGAATCGTGTCAACCCCTAATTCACTCACTAAATGGAGTGATGGACAAAACGGGAGCCAAACTGCCCCTTGCCTTCCCAGACGGCCGGTAATAAATGAATAAATTTGGGCCATGTAAAAATGGGTCGGGTTTAACTCGGCCCAATAGTTGATAATGTTTGTTGCCTGGGTTGATCCGTTTAACTCTGCGCCGTTGTCGGGGTTTGGGCTATATTACTGGGCTTGAGGTTATTTGGGCCAATAGGCAAGCTTGATTGATCTTCGGTACATACTCCTATTGAAGAAATCTAAAACATTTATTTTTGACTCGTAGGCCCTGGATCATGGCTCCACATTGTGACACGAATTAGCTAGCACATGTATTTTAATGATATGATCTGATTTTCATGAGTAGGTTGGGAATGGACTTTGGTATAGTTTCAAAAATAATGACGGATTTCAGTTTTTACGATTTTTTTTATGACCTAGATAAGCCTGAATTTTAATGTATTTTAAAAAAATGACACAAAGGAACCCTAGTCGGGCTCGAGCCAAACCTTGTCCCTCTCTCCCTCCGCCTTTACTCGTGGTGCAATTATACCCCACCACTTTATATAAAATTGCCTCAGCTAGTATTTAGATTTTATATCTTCTATATAGTTTAGCCACATACATTAAAATTATTTTCCATCTTGTTCCATTCTATATTATATGATATATCTATTTTGACTTATCAATTTAAATATTAGTGACCACTTATTCTAATCATTCATTATAATTGTCCCTTCAATATGTCTTGTCCACGCCGGGACAACATGGATCCAACTCCAACACTAGGTTCGAATATATTTTCAGAATAAATCATTCGATATCCATATAAAACACACACAGTGACACAGAACAGAAGGAAAGATATTTTTATAAATTCCAATAATGAAAATATAATTTTATATATTGTCCTAGTGTCTCTCGGAAAGGGAAAACCTGAAGGTTGAATCTTGAATCCATCACCCACCACGCGGCCCATCTAGCGATCCATCCCAAGACCATTTCTTTTTCTTGCTTCCCGTGAATTGAATGCACTGAAATTCAAAAGCAGGCATATTTTTTCTATGAAATCTCCATGTATCTGTATGTAAAGTAGGTGTGTTATGCATATATGAATAGGGTGTCCGAGGTCCGAGTTAATTGCGTCAATCGTTGTTCTCCATCCTAAATTTTTTCCACACATCTCTCCATTTCCTCGCCGTGTGATTTGTTTCGTCTTCGTTTTTCAGCTGAATTCCCGTGTTACATCGGTTGCACTGTAATAAAAGCTGAGTTCTGAGGTTTGAATAGGAAGCCCTTTTTTTACTCCTGCTGCTGAGATCGTATCTTCGTCTGTTTCTTCAATTTTTCAAACTGGTCGTTGTGAATTGTGGTGGCCTGGTTATCTCAGTGCTAGGGTTTTGTTGTATTATCTCCTAAGTTGAACGGGCCGCAAGAATTGGTAAGAAGTTGCAAATAGAAAAAGGAAATCTCTTGTTTTTAATGTGTTATTTTTATATGGTGTCCCTTTCTGGCTGTTATCAATTCAACCTAACCTGTTTGTCTCTTCTTGAGAATAATGCCTGAATCGAAACGAATCTGCTCTCTGTATAACAAGTTGAATTCATAGGGTTTGCAATAATTTATCCTTTTGCTTTCATCTCCTTCAACTGTTTCCCGCTTTATATACCCAACATCATAACGACAACGCTTTTGTTGGCTAATTGACGGAGAAGCTTAGGGCTTGCTCAGCAGCCATCTCTTCTTCTATTGATTGTAACTCAGTGAACACGCGAGGGCTATGTTTGCTTTGAATCGCAGTGGAATCAGTTTGGTCAACTGTTTCTTTCATTTTGCGGAATGGCATCCATTGGAATAGAGTTGCTGATCGACCCTTGAAGCCTTCTTCCGTTATCCTTATACAAGAAATAAGGTTATCAGTTTGGCATTTTAGTTATGAAATAAGGTTACCAGTTATCCTTAAACCTATGCTTAGATATTCAAATTGGCGTCTTTGCATTATAATCCCCCAATTGTTATGGGATGACTTCATCTTTCAGTTTTACTGGCTGAATGCCATGGTCTGAATTTTGTCTCTTTATAGGTAATGAATTAACAGGTCTTTCCGATCTATTTCTTGAATCTCATCTCTACTTCAGGTTCTATGGCCAAGCTTGATGCTATCTGTTCACAAATAAATACATAAGCAAGAGTTTCGGTGTTGTGAAGTGACTGAACCAGAATTTGATTGAGAATTTGTTGGGAATGGGGTGTTGTGGGTGTTTTGGCTTCTCATTTGCAAAGAAGAGTAAGAAGGCTATGGGCCAAAGTTGGGGGATGCCCAAGATTGCCTCTCGGGCTTTTCTGTTGGAAAATGATTTGGAAGATGAGGAGGATGGCTTTTCTGATGGTGATTTTACTGATTGTGGGAATGGGAATGAATCTGATTTCCGGAGCCCAACGAAACGATCTGAGGAGATACTTATGTACCGAATAAGGCATGGGTTGATATGCAGGGAGTGTCCTGTTAAGGAAACCTACAATCTGCTGCGATCTGAGGTGAGGTGCTAAAAGAAAAATTACGGATATGTATATTGCCCTTTACTTTTCAGCACAAACTTTTCTAGAAGATTAAACCGTGGGGATTTGTTAATATAAATATACAATTTGAAACATGGTTCATAACTTTTTAGCATCATAACTTGACTAGCTGCTGTACAAGCAATGGCCTCTTGCCTCCATGAAGAAAATAAAACAGATGTTTACGAACCTCAGAATAGGGCAAGAAAGGAATGTGGATTTGGTTGCCTAGATAGTTGATGGATGTTTGGAGTTTTGCCTCCTATCTTCTTTCCTGAGTAGACTGATTATCTTATGCCAGTTAGTTTGATTTTTACTATAAAGATTTACAGATTTCATTTCAATTTTGAAGATAAAATTAAACATCAGTCCATCAAGTTGTTTAGCAGGGGTTAATAATCTGGATGTTCAAGTTTAATACATACCATAATGTTGTATCTATAGATACTTTAATTACAGAAATATCATTGTGAAAGCCGTAGTATTGCATTAGTATTGAGTATCATTTTCCAGGATGATGAAGGAAACAAGACCGTCAATGAATATGTCCGTGAACGCAAGATTGGTTCTGGCAGCTATGGGAAAGTGGTGAGGATGTAGCTATTATTGTCATAAGTTCTTGATTTCTTGCTGAATTTTGATGTTATTTTAGAAATAAATCTGTTTATTGAGCTCATTGTTTAATTATACATTTGAATATATAATGTCTGGATGCCATATACTTTTTTTCTGTTGAACTTAATCTGTAAATCTGCTTTGGAATTATGTAGGTACTGTATAGAAGCCGTTTAGATGGAAAACATTATGCCATCAAGGTATATTCACTGTCATTCTTGCCTAAATGTTGGTGTTAGCATCTGCAAGTATTGTATTGTGTAACATGAATCTTAGCAAAAAAAAAATACTTCAATGTTATCTCAAATAGGTCAGCAATGGAAATAAGAAAGAGAGAAAATGCTTTGCCTTCCCTGTCAGTTTTAGACATGGAAGCATCCTGGATTACACAAGGATACATTTAAACATAAATGCACGGTGATTTAATTTAATCATGCCGTTTCAAATTAGCCCTTGTTTGTCTTGATTATAACATGATCAAATGTATCCAGAGAATTTAAAAGCTTAGCTTATTTATACTCAATAGGTTCTGGAAACATAATTTATATATCATAGCTTATTTATACTCAATTGTGGAGACAGGCCTTTCACAAATCTCATTTGTCCAAGCTACGAGTTGCACCTTCGGAAACTGCAATGACTGATGTTCATCGCGAGGTACGCAGATTTACCTTTCTCTGTTACATCTCCTTTATGAGCGATAAGTTGATTTCTTAGACTGCCATTTGTCTGCTGCAATGAACCTCCTAATTTTTGCTTTACTTTTCTTCAAACCTCTCATATATTTATGGTTTGATCTCTCCTTTTATTTTATTTTTATTTTATTTTTATTTTTATTTTTATTTTTATTGTGATTTCCAAGTTTCAAATCTCTCACAGCCATCGTGCTAATTTCATATGACTCTATTTTTGCATCTTGTTTCTGTTTCTTCAAATTTTTATTCATTTCTATTTTCAGGTACTAATAATGAAAGTGTTGAGCCATCCTAATATAGTCCATCTTCTTGAGGTTATTGATGACCCTACAGCAGATCACTTCTATATGGGTATTTATGTTATTACTTTCTTTTAACCCTTTCCTCCGCTAATGCGAGCTTCTTAGTTGACTTCATAGCCTTTTTGTTTTAGTTCTT
Organism: Pinguicula moranensis; assembly: GCA_028565015.1. Classification (NCBI taxonomy): domain Eukaryota; kingdom Viridiplantae; phylum Streptophyta; class Magnoliopsida; order Lamiales; family Lentibulariaceae; genus Pinguicula; species Pinguicula moranensis. The sequence goes on along the minus strand of JAOWBN010000001.1, from coordinate 1,033,355 downwards.
GAATATGTTGAAAGCAAATGGGTCTGTGAAGGTGCTGTCCCTCCAGTTGGGCTTGGAGAAAGTACCGCGCGAAAGTATTTACGCGATGTAGTTTCTGGATTGATGTATCTCCATGCTCATGTAGGATACTCTATTTTTTTTTTTCATTTATCAATTTGAATGGATTTGCTTCTCTCCCCCTTGTGGTATAAACAGATCATGATTTCTATTCGATTCTTTGAAGTTTGATCCAAATTCTTCTTCTTTCCCTGTCTATTCTATTTAACTAATATAAATGTAACAATTTGCATTGACAGAACATTGTGCACGGAGATATTAAACCTGATAATTTGCTAGTCACAGCTTCTGGCTCGGTCAAGATATGTGATTTCAGTGTCAGCCAGGTGTTTGAGGTATGGGATTTTCTGTAGTTGACTACATTGCTTCCATGTAATTATTGTAGAAATGGAGATTGGCAATGCTGGTGTTGGTGAACTTGGGTGCTTATGATCTTTGATGACTTTGTGGAGATAAGTATCTGGTACAGAGTTTGGAGTTGATGGTTGCACATTATTACTGGATTAAGGAAATAAGTTTGCTCTTTGGCTACTTCATAATTACTTTCCATCTTTTAAAGCTGATTCACCTAGCATTGAATTTTAGGGCGTGAAGTTCTATTCCATGTATTAAATAGTAGCATTAAGATGTTGATGGATACCTTTTTTTGTTCGTGAGATCTGAATGCATTTCTCGTCTTCCTTTTTTAATTTCTAACCAGAATTAGTACAATGTGCTCTTCTTTTGTCTATGTAGGATGATAATGATGAGCTTCGTCGCTCTCCTGGAACTCCTGTATTTACTGCACCTGAGTGCTGTTTGGGTTGGTGCTTTCTCTCATAATTGCGTCATATTTTGGTATCTAAATTATGCCAACATAACCATGGGAATCTGTTTTGTGTATAGGTGTAACTTATCATGGAAGAGCTGCTGATACTTGGGCCGTTGGAGTAACTTTATTCTGTTTGGTTCAGGGGAACTACCCTTTTCTAGGGGAGACACTTCAAGATACTTATGATAAGGTGGGCAATTCTTGCTTTCCATATCTTATCCAATTATTATCTTCGTTTGGATTCAACCAGGTCGGTTCCTAATTATAAATATAACCTCCCTCAGATAGTAAATAACCCGTTATCGTTCCCTGATAAGATGAACCCGCTTCTGAAGGACCTTCTTGAGGGCCTTCTATGCAAAGGTCAGATACTGCCTCAAATTGCATCATTTCATTATTTTATTGGGCCGTACAAGAATCGTATCTCTTGTTTTATGCCCAGATCCAAGACAAAGAATGACCCTAGAAGAAGTTTCTCAGCATCAATGGTTTGTTGAGGAAGATGGTCCGATCCCTAAGTACCTGTGTTGGTGTCAGCGCCAGAAAGGAATTTTACATGGACAGAATGGAACAGATACTCTTTCTTGACAATACTGCAGACGAGTATTTTGCTGGTTGCTTCTTCGTCTTTATGTAGCAGTTAGATGGCATGCAATTATGAAATGGTTATACTAGACAATGAGCAGAAATGCTAACCAGGGGAAAACCCTGTACAATCAATCATCCACACTGCAGAGATACAGGAGAGCCTTTACTTGATAGACAGATACACTCCATGCTTATGTTTCTCGTAAGTTTCATAAAGTCGATTATGACTTTGAATACTTCCCTACAGCTTATACGGTCCGTTCTTTTACCACATCTTCTTTCCCATATGATCTGCCATCTTGAGCTCCCGTAGCAATCTCACTTGATGATGTGCTTATAGTTGTGGTTGAAAAGGAATACTCGGTATATGAGTTATGTTTTTTGGATATCAGGACTTTAAACTCATAACAACCCCTTCAACACACTCCACATTCATACGCTCTTACAATCACTAGGTGAAGGAAGTGTGCTTGTCGTCGTATGGTTGATGACTGATCCTTTTTGTGATTCCTCCCTCACTCAGATGTCACTTGGAAATGTGCTTGTAGTTGTTGGTTTTGGTTGAGTTATTTAAGTGTCTTCTATTTTTAGGAAGAAAAATGGTCCTCTGTATGATGAATGCAATGAAACAGATCTGTAGACAAATTAATGCTACCGAGCTTCTGATGGCTCCATGGTCTGGATCCACTGGACCAGTAAAGTCGCTGAATTTGGATTAGATTCTCTTCATCTATTTAACTCATAAATCGCGTTTTGAAAGTAAAAGATTCAGCCTACAACCGTCGCGGTTCGTTCGAAAATGCTATCATAGTGGGGGGCGGAGGGGAATCAGGAATGGTTGCCCTTGCCCCCCCTAAAAAATGATTAATTTTTTAGGTATTTTTTTTTTGAAAAAAATGTGTTAAGACTCCATTTGTATCTCGCCTCTTTCTCATCGGGAACGGAATATGTTATATGTTATTGCCAAAAAAGACAATTTTCATCAACGCCTTATGCTTCACTGAATAGCGACTTTAATGGATAAGTTGAGGAAAAGAAACGGCGTTTTCATGATCTGTTACTTTTGTTTTGTGCGTCCAGACCTAAACTTGGAAAATAAGAAAATAATAGTTAAGGTGCCAAATCTGCAAATAATAGAAACTCGTTTTCCAGGCGAACAAAATAGAAACTCATTTCTCTCTCTCCATCTCTAGGCTCACTGTTTCTCTCTCTAGCCCACCGTCTCCATCGCCGATGGTCTGCCGGTGCTGAAGCTTCTTGTATTCGTCGTATCCGATTAAAGACTTGTGCTTTATAGGCGTCCTGAGGGAATATTCTGGCGGCTGCGATACACTTATGGCCGGAATGAATCGGCTCTGGGTTAGGATTAGCTCGTGAAGCCCGGTTCGGATCCGATTCGATGTCTCTCTTTCGATAACGGTTAGCTTCCAGCTGAAAAGCGGACTGCTTTACTGTATTGTTTGTATGTTATATGATTCACTCTAAGAAATTAAAGATTAAATAGATAGGGATGGGATTCATGAGAGCATCCGGAAAGTCTTGATCTTTCTTGGAAGTGATTCGTTTTGTTGAAAATTGGCTGTGATTGAACGATAAGAAATCTGAATAAAGATGTTTTGGTTGCGAAGAGGTTGTTTTTGGGAGGCAGATATTTTTGACTTGATAAATTGGTGGATATGATTATTCATCCCGGAAAAACTATTTTTTTTTTTCAGTGATCGGAAATAGGATTCTGATTAGGAAGTGATTGGTGCTTGAAGTTCAACCCAATAATAGAAAGGCTAACAGAATATACTTTAGAAAGAAAGGGGTTTGGGAGTTGTTTCTCAATTGACTTGTTGCAGGGTTGTTATTTATGGATATGCAAAGGGATAAGATCGATTCTGAATCTCATAAATCGAAGAGATTTATGCTTTCTTCTCTGAATGGAAATCTGGCTAGTCTTGCTGGTCTGGTTGGAGAAGAAGCTGAAATGAGATCTAGAGGAGAAGCTGGTGATGATCACATTTTTGGATCAAGCGACTCTTTTCTTCCTGGTTTGCATGATGATGTTGCATTGACGTGTCTTGCCCGGGCAAGTAGATCGGATTATGCTTCTTTGTCGTGCTTAAACATGAGGTTCAATATGCTTGTCAAGAGTGGATATTTGTATGAGTTGAGAAGGCAGCTAGGGATAGTTGAGCATTGGGTTTATTTGGTTTGCGATCCGAGGGGATGGGAGGCCTTCAATCCCTTCAGGAATATTTGGATGAGGTTGCCAAAGATTCCTTGTGATGACTGTTTCAACTATGCAGATAAGGAGTCCTTAGCAGTGGGGACTGAGTTGCTAGTTTTTGGACGTGAGTTGTTTGAATTTGCTATTTGGAAATATAACTTGCCTTGTTGTGGTTGGTCCAAGTGTGGAGGAATGAATCGCCCACGCTGCCTTTTCGCATCTGCTAGTCTTGGTTCAGTCGCTATTGTGGCTGGTGGGAGTGACAAGAATGGAAATGTGCTGAAATCTGCGGAGCTTTATGATTCTTTAACAGGGAAATGGGAACTGTTACCAAGCATGCATTCGCCCCGAAGATTGTGCTCAGGTTTTTTCATGGATGGAAAATTTTACGTGATTGGTGGGATGACTAGTCCTACTGACTCATTAACCTGTGCTGAGGAGTTTGACATGACTACTAGAAAATGGAGGACGATCGAGGGCATGTATCCTTATGTGAACCGAGCAGCCCAAGCACCACCTCTTGTTGCAGTCGTTGACAATCAACTCTATGCTGTTGAGTATTTGACTAACATGGTGATGAAGTATAATAAGGAAAATAACACTTGGGCAAACTTAGGAAGGCTGCCTGTTCGTGCTGATTCATCAAACGGTTGGGGCCTTGCTTTCAAGTCCTGTGGAGACGCCCTCCTTGTTGTGGGTGGCCAAAGAGGCCCTGAAGGTGAAGCTATTGTGTTGAACTCTTGGCATCCAAACTCAGGGGTTATTGATGGAACTTTAGACTGGAAAATCATCGGGGTGAAGGAGCATGCAGGCGTCTTTGTCTACAACTGTGCTGTCATGGGCTGCTGATAACATCTCCTATTTGGAGAAGAAGGCAGGTTTTGTGCTGCCATAATTGTTGGTTTAGTTTGTTTCTTGTCTTAATCTTCTTTTGACAATTTGTTATTGTTTTAAGCTGCTCCCCTTTTTATTTTGTTCCATAAAGTTCAGTTTGGGTTCATAAAACGTTCTGCTTCCACAGTTCCTGTATTCATTGGAACACATTGTCTTCATCTTCAAGATTAGCAGCTCCATAACACGACGCCGTTGAGGCTTTTGTTGTATTCTACTGAATGTGGAAAACATTCGAACAGGAGGAGGCTCTGAAATCTTGTCTGCATTCTTATTTATAGTCCGAAATAGCAAAAATAGATTTATTATAATTCCAGAATTGATTCATTGTCATTAAATTTGGGTATTAATTATTAGATATAATATTATAATGCATAATACATCACACGAATATATGCATCCCAAAAAATATCGAATGTATGCACCACATCAAACAAATAACAATCAGTGCATTTAGAACACCAGGCGGATTCGGGATGGCCACCCCTCCTTGGCATGGGGCCGTGATTAGAGGTAAGGAAATCGGTCCGGCCGTTTTTTTTTTTAAAATGGTCTGGGTGGGCTCTAAATCCTAAATGGGCGGGTCAGCTTGAGTATGCTCTATTAAAAAATTAAAAAATATAATAAAATATATATTTAAAAATTAAAAAATTAAAATAAAAAATGGTCGGGCTGGTCGAGGGCTCGACCCGTCTATTTTGCAAACGGTTGGGCCCGATCCATTTTTCCCAAACTGGTGTGATGAGAGGGCCAGGAGTTAGGCTCACCCGTATACTAACCTCTAGCTATGACCGCTCCCCTTGAATTCAGTGGTGGATTCAAGGTTATCGTTATAGAGCTGCAAGGTTGAATGATACACAAATAAATATTAAATTTTTTGTACAATAATTAATTTTCTTAATTTTTTAAGGGGGTGTCCGTCCCCTCAATCAAAGGGATTTTGTACCATTTTTTTAGATTTTTTTATTCTCCTTTTTTATAGTTAAATTTTATTTTTTTCTGAAATAGATAGGAAACTACTTTTTTTGTACTTCTACTTTTAATGATAATTATAAATAAATTAAAATTATCTTACCAAATTTGACTACAAATATTATTTAATCATCTTATAAAATTTGATTGCAAATACTATCTGAATAACTTTTTTAATATTTTTTTTATAATTTTATTAAATACTCAAAAATCACAAAATTAAAATAAGAAATAAAAGTTATCATCACTAATTCCAATAAAAGTAAGTCACTATTTTTGCTTGTGGTCAATTGTTTCATATGGGGGCAGGGGATTGAGATAATCCGGGGGTGACCGATTGTTTTTGAAATTTTACTTGAAATTGTTTTTTAAAAAAAATGGGGGCCGGGGGAGGCGCCCCCTTGGATCAGGCCCTGGTTTCACACTACCCTACTTTTTTCAGATCTTTTGCTTCAGTTTCTGGGTAGATGAAAAAGAGAAACAGAAAGTGTGAAGAGAAAAGTTGTCTTTTCCGATGGAACTTTTTGTTCAAAATATTGAAAGCATGTAGGACGATTTTCAGAACCTCGTATCTGCCCTATTAGCTCAATACTCAATAGTATGTATAAACACCGAGAAATTCTTGAAATGGTTTTTTTTTTGCAGTACGATTTTGAAGGCAACAAAGATTTAGTGAAATTCAAGAAATTGGTTAATGATGATGGGCTATTTGCTCATCTTCGCATTGGCCCTTATGTCTGTGCTGAATGGAATTATGGGTGAGGATTGATCTGCGACCAAAAGAGAGAAATCCATTTCCCGCAGGCAGGCACACTTCTTACTCACTCTCCACCCCCATCAATGTTGAATTGATGAATCAATGAAAGGAGCTATGTAATTGCCCATAGGACTTTAGGGTTTAGGATTTAGTTCGTTTTTCCTTTCCCGCTACTGCAGATATTTCAAGATACCGTGAATAAAGAAGGAGCCCAAACCCGATCCTATTTTTGAAACAGGAATTAAAGTAGCGGATGAAATGCAAATTGGATTCATGGAACAGGAGAAAGATTTCCCATTCCTTAGCCGGAATGCGGACTATGATGGTTGCAAAATAGATAGAAAGAGCACTAGTGGTTCATGCCATGACCTGTTGTTCCGGATCAATGAATATGGAATCGACTATCGGATTCTCATTCGTTACAACTTGCTTCTTCACTCGACATGCCATGTTATCAGGATCAAAGGGAATTCGATCTAGGAACCTTTAAAGAAGTACCCTTGGTTTAGTTCAGTCTGCAGTGTCAGGGATCAATAGAAATAGAAAGTAACCTCCACCTTGGTAGGATGAAGGTTCAATAGAGTTTGTTTCACCTCCAACCAAGTCCCCAGAAGGAAGGGAATGAGGTCTACTGCCATATATGACCCTTCCCACGAGCAATTAATGGGCGATACCCAGTGCTAGCAGCTGCTTTAATGATCGTATGGAAGTATTTGGTATTTGAATTGCCGTAGGTAGTTATTACAATCAGTTAACCAATGGGAGATGAGATTTTATACGGGGAATCGTATTTCAAAGTGATAAAGAGCCGTTCAAGGTAAGGGCGGATCTAGAAGAAAAAAATTAGGGGGGGCTAGAAAAATTTTTTGGGAGTATAAAAAAAATTTTAGAGGTGAAAATAAAATTTTATAGGGCGGCGATGCATTTTTGGCGTAAGTGGGTGTGGATAACAAAATAATTTATCTGCTCAGCAATTAATATCATAAAAATGATTAATTATAAAATTTACTTTAAATATATTCATTTAATATACTATAAAATTAAGTTTTATAATTATCAAAAATATATATAATCTTATAAAATAATGACTATATATAAATTTTTTTTATAAAATAAGGCTTAGAGGGGTGGGGGCTGGCCGGGCTAGGGCCCAACCAAGCCCCCCTCCATCTGCCCCTGGTTCAGGGTCACTGATCTGATGTTTTTTTCTCATCTTCTCCTCGTTGCTTTTTTTGCTTGACACTTGATAGCTTCTGCAGGCTGAGATGAAGAGATTTACTGCCAAAATTGTTGACATGATGAAGCAAGAAGATCTGTATGTTCCCAAGGCGGACCTATAATTCTATCTCAGGTATACAGAATTTGTTTAGAACGTGGTAAATTTAGTAGGTAGTGTTTACAACTTGCAAAAGTTCAATAAGGAGTACAAGTTATTGCGACCGCACACTTAGAATCATTGAATGATCTCAATAAGCCTGTGAATGTACCGTAGCACCTGTTAATACTGTTGAGAACAAATGTCCCACATGGATTGTGAATGGAAAATTTGATAGGGACACCACATTATTTGGTATGAGGCCTTTTGGGAGTAAAGCCTCAAGAATAAAATCGTGAGGGCTCCGGCCCAAAGCGGACAATATCATACCCAATGTGTTGGGTAGGGTCCGAAACCAAAATTAAAATCGTAACAATGGTGCGGTGAGGGTGGACGTAGAGGTTTCGGCCCCTAAAAGAGAGATATTCTTCAATGGTTGAGATATTCTTCGATGGTTATGTGCGGACATGCCGGTGGTCCCTTGTTTACAGGGAAGAAATACACAATTCCCGATTTAAGGTCCCTGAATGGACCATGTTTAGGGAAGAAATCCCCGATTTAAGATCCCTGAATGGACCATGTTTAGGGAAGGAATCCCCGATTTAAGATTCCTGAATGGACCATGTTCTAGGGGAGAAATTTTCAATTTTTAATTTGAGGAGGCATCGATGATCCATTTATTCTAGGGGAGAATATTGAGAACAAATGTCCCACATGGATTGTGGATGAAGAATTTGATATGGACACCACATTACTTGGTATGAAGACTTTTGAGATTAAAACCCAAGAGCAAAACCGTGAGGGCTCCTGCTCAAAGCGGACAATATCATATCAAATGTGTGGTGTTGGGTGGGGTTTAGGACCAAAATTAAAATCCTAACAAATACCTTATCTCGAGGACTATACTATTATTTTTGTTGTCTGATGTTTTTCTCATGGTTCCAGATAGAGAAAGTGTTGGGCCATAGCCTCTTATATCAACTAGCCCATGAAGTTAAACTCAAAAACCCATTAAGAGACCATTCTTTCCTAGAATTCTCTAGATGAATTTCACCGTGAAGACTCCATAATTCTCTAGAAAAGTAGCACGAAAAACTAGAAGAGATAGTCTAGATCCTTCTTTTGTACTTATAAAGTATGCAATTGGATGATGTAAGACAAGCAGTAGCAATGAAAATATATCTTCCATTTGCAATGTTCTCTTTCTAAAAATCTCTCAACCAAGCTTGAATCCAAGCTTGTTTGGTATTATGAAAATCATCATGGAATCAGATCTTTGGAAGGCTTAGCTGCCTAGTTCAATCCTGTGTTATTCCTTTCTGGTGTTTTTCCCTTTCTCTGCTTCTGCTCGTTGCTGTTTTGTTGCTGCCCCTTTTCATTCCTATTTTCCTGTAAAGCTTTCGCTCCTCTGTTGTTTTCTTTAGACTAGTTACCTCTCGTTTATGTTCATCAAGCCGGAACTCTTGGAATCTCTTTGTTTTCCTACAAAACTTCAGATTCATCTCCACTGTGATATCCTCCAATAGAGGCTCTTGCTCGACACAAGAATAGTTCTTCTACCAAATCTAATTTAGTTATCCCAGTCTGTTCCAGATCCAAACGAATCAAGAGCCTCTCGCGTGAACCATTGGCTTTGGTTGCTCCTTTGCTCACAGTCACATTCAGCATCCAAAAACATTTGATTGTCAAAAAAATGAGAAAAGATCACCTCCAAGAACGTGGTAGAGATGAGGAGCAAAGAGACACAAGAGGATTTCTGGATATAGAGAATTTCAACACAGGCCAGCAAGTAGCAACACGAACACGGTGTGATTTGGACTAGTCGACACGACGGGTGAGAATTAAGGATGATTTAATGTTTCTATACTGCCGGATCAAACAAGAAGAAGCGGGAGAAGTTTGGAATTTTGGAATTGTTCTCTAACGAGATGAAACTCAAAATAGGGTTCGAGTTTTGGGCTTTATTACTGCAGCAATATTTCATTACAATAGGGCACATTAATGTTGGGCTATCTTCCTTCAATTGGGCTGTTATCTCAATTATTGTTGGGGCTATCTTTTTAAATGGGCTTGGGCCACTTTCCTGGATCGCAAATAATCATAAAAAAATGTACTTTTCGTAATTTATTTCACTTAAGGTTTTTATTTAAGGTATTTAATCAATCTCTCACCAGTTCGTTGAAGTGACGGTGGTATGAGATTTTCTTTTTTTCAATTATTTAAAATTTACGCAGATCCCTCGTCGAGCAGCTAAAGCGACGGCGGCATGAGGCTTTTCTTTCTTACTTCATTCCCTCTCCTTTCTCATTGTGGTTTAACAACCATTTCTCTTATCCTTTCTCTTCTCTTCTCTTGTTTTATTTTTTTCTTTGTGTTATTTTTGTTCAAGCTTCACGTGTTCTATCATCCCACGTTTAGCTTGCGGGGGGTGTTGGGCCATAGCCTCTTATATCAACCAGCCCATGCAGTTAAACTCAAAAGTCCATCAAGAGACCATTCTTCCCTGTAACTCTCTAGAAGAACTTCAGCGTGAAGACTCCGGAATTCTCTAGAAAAGTAGCACGGCAAACTAGAGGAGATAGTCTGGATCCTTCTAATGTACTTATAAAGTATGCAATTGGATGATGTAAGACAAGCAGAAGCAATGAAAATATATCTTCCATTTGCAATGTTCTCTTTCTAAAAGTCTCTCAACCAAGTTTGAATCCAAGCTTGGTTGGTATTATGAAATCATCAGAAAGAGTATGGGAATATCAATTCTGCTTACACTAATGCTGCAAAACCTTACATCAACTGGCTGCATCGAAGACAAACTCTTTGGATACAGGGGTTCCATGGGTGATGTGGGAGCAAAATAATGCTCTTGATCTTATTGTAAGTTTTATTTTTCTTTGACCTTGTTTTTATTGGCCCAAACAAGACCGAACTTACGGGTGCTCGTTTTAAATAACTACTGATAAACACTTTCAATGGGTTTTAATGTGATCAGCTCACTCCGGATTCTAACAAAAGCCTAAAATGTGGACTTAGAACTGGAGTGGATGGTAGAACAACAAATTATTCTTTGTTTTTCTTCATTATGCTTAGAATTTCTTGGATCAAACTGATGCCTCTGCATGTACTCATTAATGATATTCGGGTTTTCTTCCTTTGGTGATGCTCTCCGATACAGGCCCCGTGGAGGATCTCGCTTTCGTTGTGGCTCGTTTCTACCAGCTTGATGGAGCTTTCCATAACTACTACATAGTACTTTGTCGGACATAGACAATAAAAAATTCAGTTCCAAAAAAGTGCTAAGAAATTGGTGCCAAATAACCACCAAAAAAGAAGACCATCAGTAGACATACGAAAAAATCACGAGTATATTTTCAATCGACTCTACATAAACTTACCTTTTCCGCATACATAAATGGATTGATAGTGATACATGTACATGCTCTTTTGTGGTTTGAAGACAACTTTTGATGCCCAAACTGGAAGCAGCCCCATTGCTCTAGACTTCATAGGACTGCGAAAGGGCCAAGCATGGATAAATGGACAAAGCATCGAGGCGTTACTGGCCGACGAATATGGTTCCAAATTGTGGTTGCACTACTTCTTGTAATACAGAGGATCCTATTATTCCAGCAAATTTCTGAAGAAATGTGGACATGCTTCTCAACAGCTGTGAGAATTCTTTCTGAGCACATTGTTTGAAACTTGCTGTGATAAATAATATGATGCCGCAACTAACAAACTATTTTTTCTCCATGAAAATGATCATTCCAGCTACCGTGTTCCCCGTTCTTGGCTAAAACCCAAGGGCACATCCTTGTACTATTCAAGGAAACGGGAGGGTTGACCCTACACACGAGATGGGAAGTGTCTGTGCTCTTGTCTCAGAGAGTCATCCTCTTCCTATAGACATGTGGAGTTCTGATCGAACATCCAAACAACAACGACAGTAGGATCTAGTCTATCTATAAGTTTCATGAATCTTAACAGCTTTGAGTTGGTTACTGTAAAAATCCTCCGATTCAAGCAATGAATCGAGTAAATTGGATCTGGAAGCGAGTGAATTTGAGAGGGAAGAACAAAAAAGGTTATTGGGAACTTTTCCTTTTCTATATTTCTCCAAAATCCAATGGTCAGTTAATTTATATATATATATATATATTTATAAGTGGTCATTCCACTACCTAAAACGCAAACCAAAACATACTATACCAATCTATTTTCATCCACACGATCTAATGTGGATCGTGTGGTCTCTGATAATCTTCATACTCTGATTCCAAATGCTGAGTAGTGATCTCCTCATCTTATATTTGCTCTTGCTTCTCATCAATTCTTCTCCCAGGATTCAAGATACTTTCACTAGCTGATGGTGGTTCTGCACATTTCAACAACCCCTTCTCAAGATGAGTATTCTACAAGCTTGTCTTGGACAATAATAATCCAAAAGTAGTTGCTGGCAATGATTTGGTAAACACATCAGCTAGTTGTTCTGAAGATCGAATGCGACATGGTTGTACAAATCCTGCTTTGTATTTATCTCGAACTACATGGAAGCCAATCTCAGTGTGCTTGGTCCTCTCATGGAAAATCGGGTTGGCTGTAATTTCCAGAGCTGCTTTGTTGTCACAAAAGAAGGAGATAGGTTGTGAAAACTATATTCCAAACTCCTGCAGCATATATCATATCCATTGTAGCTCTCAAACCGTAGCAGCCATAGCCCAATATTTTACTTCAGCTGATGAACAAGATATTGTTGCCTGCTTCTTCGTCTTCTAAGAGATTAAACTAGAATCGAGAAAAATACAATATCCAGTTAGTGAATGTCTTGTTGTTCTGCAACTTCGCATCATTGTAGGCCACGGGTTGCAAGGAATTCTCACTGGAGTAACAGAGTCCAATGGTGAGCGGCATACTTCAACATGTGAACCACAACATGCCAATGTGAATCCCTCAAATGGTGTACAAACTGGCTCAATTGTTTAACCGCATAGGTGATGTTTGGCCTTGTATAATTAAGGTAAAGCAGTCTCCCAAGCACTCTGCTGTACTTCTCAGGATTGTGATAAACAAGCGTTTCATCTTTATCATTAGATTCAAATTTTAAACCAAGAGGCAGAGGGGTTGATACTGAATTGTAGTTCAAAAACCCAGAATCATGCAGTAGGTTATGGATTTATTTTCGCTGACTGATATATATATATAGGGATAGGATCCGTGTACATATAAGTATACACATAAGTATACACATATTCCTTAAAAATTCAAGTTTAGGGTCCGTA
>JAOWBN010000001.1:978416-1006579 GCA_028565015.1 Pinguicula moranensis | reverse complement strand
TTCCATGCAGTTTTGGTGGTGAATTTCCCATCATCTGATGGTTCCCAGATCTGAAGATCTTTCCCTTCTGTGATTGGTGTTGTTAAAATTTTCCTCAGCATGTTTGGGTCGTTTGGTATTTCATCTTTTAGTGCCGGTAGGTACCATTGGTTATTTTTTATGAAAGTTTTAACGAGGGCGTTGGGATTTCTGGCTGTGTGGGTGTTTGCAAGTATGTGCCCATTCTGCCATTTTTCCCACCAGAAACTAATCTCTCCATCCCCGATTTCCCATCTTGTGTTAGCTCTCATTATTTGTTGTGCTAGATTGGTTCGTCTCCATGTATGTGAGTGGAGGGAACTTGTGTGTGTGGAGTTGTATTTTTGGTTCATAAATTTCGACCAGAGTGATTCTCCCTGTCTCAGCTCCCAACACAATTTAAGGGTAAATGCAGTGACCATGTCTTTTATCCTTCTTATTCCTAAGCCACCCTCCTGTATAGGTAGACAGATGTCTCTCCATTTTTTCCAGTGTAGTTTATTCTTATCATTCTCTCGACCCCACAGAAAGTTTGCAAACTTGGATTCTATTTGATTAATTATCCGGGTGTTTGGTTGGAGGGACATGAGTAGGTATGTGGGAATACTTGTCAATGTAGACTTTAGTAAAGTAATCCTACCACCGATCGACAGGTATTTGCCTCTCCATCCCTCTAGCTTCGCTTCAATTTTGTGTATGAGGTTAGAGAAAAGTGAGTCTTTTTTTCTTCCATAATATAGAGGGCATCCTAAGTATGTGATTGGTAAAGGGCTCCTTCTGATTCCAATAATGTTATTTATTGTCTGTATTCTGGAGTTGGGGGCTTTATCTGAGATTATGTAGCTACTTTTTGCTTTATTTACCATCTGACCCGAGCAGAGTTCATAATCTGTGATAAGTTTGAGAATGGCTGATAGAGCTTTTTTGGTTCCCCTGGTGAAGATGATAAAATCATCTGCATATGCCAGATGAGATATTCCCATGCATCCTGCCGGAACCCTATATTGGAGGTTCGGTTGATCGAGGTTTAGATGGTTTAAATTTCTACTGAGCACCTCTGATGCAATGATAAAAAGGCATGGGGAAAGAGGATCACCTTGTCTCAGTCCTCTAGATGAGGGGAAGAAACCATGACTCATTCCATTAACCAGGACAGAGAACCAGCAAGAAGATATAGATCTCCAGATCATGTCTATGAATGTTTCTGAGAATCCAAATGCTCGCAGTGTGTTGATAATGTGGATCCATGAGATACGGTCAAAAGCTTTGGCCATGTCAAGTTTTATTGCAATATTGTGTCCTTCCTGCTTCTTGTTTAGATAGTGTATCATTTCTTGGGCCATTAAGATGTTGTCTGTTATTGTTCTCCCTTTAACGAAGCCACTTTGTTGAGGTGAAATTATAAGTGGGAGGACTGTTTTTAATCTTGATGATAGTATCTTGCTTATGATTTTTCCTATGAAGTTGCATAGGGAAATGGGTCTGAATTCGGAGCAATTGGATGGATTATCTGCTTTTGGGATTAGACAGATGAGTGTACTGGTTATAGATTTTGGGAGGTCTTTCCCTGCAAAAAAGGAGTGTATAGCAGCTTGTATATCTGTTTTTATTGTGTCCCAGCATGTTTTGTAGAAGTGTCCCGTGAATCCATCTGGACCGGGTGCACTGTCACTATCCATCGAGAAGACAGTATTCTTGATCTCCTCTAGGTCAGGCCATCTCACCATCATTTGATTTATGTTGTCTGTTATTATATGTGGAATTTTCTCGAGTAGTTTTGAATGAAGTGCTATTTTCTCGCCTGTGAGCTGTTTAGTGAAGTGTTCTATAAATAGATCAGGAATTTTGTCTAGCTCAACAGTTTCATTTGCATCATTTTTGAGTTTGGAGGTGTAAATTCGGAGTCTTCTTGTTTTGACTGTTCTGTGAAAAAATGAAGTGTTTTTGTCACCTTCCTTGAGCCATTTTATTCTGGATTTTTGCCTCCATAGCATTTCTTCAGCAAGTAGATCTTTCCTGTAGACCGCTTGAGCTTGATGCCAGGCGATTCTGTCAAGATCAGATCCGGACATTTCATAGTTTTGCTGGAGATTCAGCATCTTAGCTTCTGATGATTTTATGTTATCCAATATATTTCCATATGTGTTTTTGTTCCATGTTCGGAGGGTGTCCCGTAGTCTTTTGAGTTTGAGTCCAAAAGCAACCAGGGCATTTTGAGTATCGATTGGGGCATTCCATGATTCTTGGATTGTTGGGATAAAGGTATGATGATTGGTCCAAAATTGTTGGAATTGGAAACGAGTCGGTTGTTTTGGGTCTGGTGCAATTAATTCAAGAAGTAGGGGGGCATGGTCAGAGAGTCCTCTATGTAGATGAGTTACTTCAATTTTTGGGGCTTGGAGGAGCCATGCTTCTGAGACCAGTATCCTATCTAATCTTTTGTAAATTCTTGATTGTCCCGCCCTATTATTACACCAGGTAAAACGACTACCCTTAAAACCTACATCGGTTAACCTACAATCCTCTATGGTTTCTGCAAATTCTCTAGCGGAATTTAGGTCTATGGGGCGCCCACCTATTTTTTCAGATTGATTTAGAGCCACGTTAAAGTCTCCTCCTATTAAAATCGGCTCTACCACAGTTGTGCTTAGATTTTTAATGTCATCCCATAGATTTCTTCTTTCAGTTCTAGTGCATTTAGCATGGACACATCCTACATAACAACTTTGGTTGGTTTTTTTGTTGTATATTTTAACTACTAGGAGTTGCTCTGTATCTATGTGGCTTGTGCAGCTTATGTGTTCTTTCCAGCTAATCCATATGTTGTTTGTGCAATTTGATATTCCCCCAGTCATTTTGAGTTTGTTCTGGATTGTTTTAATTTTTTGTGTTTCAATCTTGGGTTCTAATATTATAATGATTTCCAGCGTGTGCAATTTAATTAGATTTTTTATCCTTTTAACAGTTGCTACGTTTCCTATACCTCTGGCATTCCAGAAGAGTGATTTGCTCATTGTTTTTTGTTAGTCTTGGATCGGGTACTATATTGTTTGAAGCTTTTGAGATCTTGACTAAGAAGACTATCCTCTATTGTTTTAATATTTATCGTTTGGATTGGTTGTTTGAGGGTTTCCTCTGTTGTGTTGTCCGATTCGTATTCATCTTCGGAGCTGCTGCTCTCATTCCCGGTGTGCCACAGTTTAGAGTTTATGCCTTGGGGGATTTTTGGGAAAGATTCAGTATGTTCCTGTGTTAGATTTGTGGTGTTTAATGATTCAAAAATCCCTGATGTTGCTGGAGTAATTTTTGGTAGTTGAATTGTGATGGAGCTAATTTCTATAGCTCCTGTTTCGGTTGCTACTGATTTTGCTTCCACTGTATCATTCTTTTTTGGTTCTTCTGATTTTTTTTCAGTGTGTTTTGTTTCTTTATTCTGCTCTGCGAGTTCTCTTGAGTGGTGCTCAATAGGTGTAGTTGGGCCGGTTTGTTTCTCATAATTTTGGTTCCCTTGTTGGGCCGGATTTGCCCCAGGGATGTCTCTTTCCGGATTCTCATCCTTACCAGATTCTTTTTCAGCATGTGTAGGCAATATTGATTTTTGTGGATTGAAGTAGCTGATATTATGCTCGAGGGAGCCAGTAGCATTTTCTAAAACCTGCTCAGCATGCTCAAGGAGGGATGAAATATGCAGATCATGCACAGGGGGGGTGTAATGCAGGCCGGAATAATCAAATCTTGTTCATCATGTACAGCATGCGCAGATAGGTTGCATATATCAGCATCAGTTGCTATATCTTGTCTGGCTCTCACAGCAGCAATAATAAAACCAGGGGGGTTGGGCAGTTCATCCTCAGTAAATACACTATTTTGTGTTGCAGTTATTTCCTTGGTGTTATGCAAGGCTTTTTTACCAGGTTCATCCTTGTCTATACATTTTAATGGCAAATTATTTTCAGACCTAAAATCATGATGAGCAGTGTGTGTTTCAGGGGTAGTACATGGGGCGGTGCCTTTGTCAGTATTGTCCAAACCTGGCTCATTCACAGCCTCATTAGTTTGCTGTAAGTTAGCACGGTATTTCCTCAGCAAAGTGCCTATTCTATCCATTTGAGTGGAGATCACAGGGTCAGCTAGGGGTTCCCTCTTGCTTAGGCTACATGTTTTAGTGTCTATTTGTTCTCTATTATCCTTTTCAAATCTATAAGCATCAGCAACATCAGACATGCTAGGCACTTTAACATTCTTAACCGCATCAGGCATGTCATCAGCTCTCTCAGTTCTAGGTGTTGCCAGCATCTTATTGCCTAGTTTTTTAGCATGCTCAATCACATTATCAGACACATTAACCACATATTGAGTTCTAGGAGTCTTACTTGTGTCCAGCGCATTTTTGGTAGATGAGGTTCCTGCTTCGTCTATTTTTGTTGGATCATCTCCTCCTCGATTAGTATCCATTTTTCCAATCTCAGCCCCTGAGTGTTTATCTTTGTATGTGCTTGGATTTCCAACCTGTGAAGTACTAACATCCCTCCGGCTGGGGTCCTCCACAGCTATTGGGAGTTTTGAAACCTGTTGGTATATTTGAGTTATTTTGGGCTTCCCCTTGCTAACATTTCTGTTCTGCTCTGGATTTGCAGTAGGCTCCTTCCGAGTGGGTACTTCTGGATGCAGGATTTTACATGTATTCTTCGAGTGTCCCTGCTTCAAACAATGAGTGCAGTATAGAGGGATGTGTTCATACTCGATCTTCTGCCAGAATCCCTCGGTGCCTGCAACTATCCATATCCGTTTTGGTGGATCTTTAATGAGGTCTAGTTCCACGCATATCCGAGCTAGGCTCGGTCGATTGAGCTGAGATGTGGCCTGGTCCATCATGATTGGTTTTCCGATCGTTGAAGCAATGTAGCACATACTGTCTCTACGGAAAAACTGAACTGGAAGATTTGGCAAATTTATCCAAACCGGAGCTATGGCCGACTCTGTATTCTGCCTAAAATCCGGCGTCCACCTGAAGACTCTCATCGGACAGCCTCCTATCATCCATTGCTCTCGGAGCCAGAGTCGGTTCCTGTCTTCCTCACTTTGAAATCGTAGCAAGATGTGCTTTTGGTCCAGAAGTCCTACTGTGAATTCGGACCTCAACCCTAGCGCCGTAATCGATTTCCTAATTTCTCTGATAAGAGGGCGGCCATGGGAAAATTTACCTATCAAAGCAAGCTTGAAAGGCTTATTCAAGCTCTCCATCTCGTCTTCGGAGAAGGAGACGGCGGGCTCGCCCTTCCAGTTCCAGGGAGCCTTCGGCGGAATTAGTTCCTCTGCTTTGCTTGGAGTTGGTGCCAAAATTGAGGCGAAAGACTTGGACGGCTTGTCCGGTGGCTTGTCATTGGGAATGGCCGCCGTCAGAGGCGGCCACGCCGTGGCCTGGTCGGCCATTCACGGCGTCGGCGAGGTGCGATCGAGGAATTGCAGATGGAAGAACGTTCGAGAGAAAGCGCGAGTTTCGAGAGAGAGATAACTTCAGAAAGGGTCTCAAGTGCCCCATACCAATTTATATAAACTACAAATATCTATGACCAAAACAACCTTAAAGATTGCGAACAATTTTGTGACTCTTTGGTGATCACTTTTGAAAGTGTTATTTTTAGTTTCATAACAGATAATAACCACAGTTGCAATTTACTCCCTATGGTTTAAATAAATGCATTTTAACTCATATGGTTTTAAATAGGTATATTTCACACGATAAGGGAAAAAATAATTTTTTTAGTTTATGAAATCAAATCAGAATCGCCGTTAAAGTGCATGTAGTACACGCGGTGTAATTTTTTTTGGGTAATTAAATTAATTAAATAAAAAAGATCATTTTTTTTGTGGTAGTTAAAAATTCATTAAAAGCCAAAACAACCACAAAATGTACAATAAGTAGCAGATTACTGCTCCCTCTTCGTAGCATACAAGCTACTGCAGAAAAACTAACTGCTAATTATGACTAACTTAGCATTGATCAGACAAAATGAATTTCACAGCACCTCCAAGGGCATTCTCACCCATTCTCCAAAAGACAATCCTTTATATGGGATCTTATGAGCTAATAGCCAAGACCACACATTTAATTGCACCCATTCCAGTGAAGATATTGCTTGGGATTCACTGTCAAACCTTATTGCATTTCGCTCCATCCAAAGATACCACGTCACAGCTTGCCAGATTGAGCGCCAGATTTCTCTGCTTTCTTTGCCTACCACTATAAAAAAGATCATTTAACACGATACATAAAGAGTCGGGTCATTTGCTGTAAGCAAACATGGAACTACGTAAATGCTAACATGAATATAAAATTTATGACCTTTGTGCCTGAACTTTATAGCACCCACTACTATCTACTAAAATATTTGGCCGAAGGTCCGGATTGGTTTGCTGACTCGTAAGTAAACTTTCCTTGTTTTATTGACAATGTGACAATTTTCCCTTATGAATTGGGGCTAACAAACCCATCATCCTTGCGGATTGGCTGATCTTCAACACTTACTCGACCCAGCCCAGTAGAAATCATTATGCCAAAACCCTATTTTTGTGTCTCGAAGCCAGGCAGCTTCTCCAGAATTTGACTTTCTGCAACCACTGTACTCTTCTCAAGCGTTGCTTCTATCTCCCGTCAAATGCTGGAATTGTGCTGCATACTGAGTTTGTTGCCCAGAATTTCCTTTTTCAAATTTACGCCTATGTAATTCACTGCTGACCGGGCAATCCTTCTTCGGAGAGACATTATGCATAAAGGAAGTTAAAGTTGTACCGATGTCTGGCACATCTTCGGTGTCTAAGATGACCGTTTCAGGCTCCTTTACACGGTGTAATTTGCTATCTTTTGAGATCATAATGAGCAATATGCCTATTTATAAACCACATGGTGTAATCTGCCTAAGTCAGGTCCTTATCTTCCTTATAGGGCCACTGCACCTTTTTGAACAGATCTCCATCATCGGTCTTAGTAGGAGTTTCACGCCGTGAGCTTGATCCATCTATTGAATTTCTTGGTGCATCTTTTACTTTCATCTTCCATTGCTAGATGTGATTTGCCATCTCATAATGTTCACTGAATGACTGTCATTCAGATTGACTGGCTGCTATTAAGAACCACTTTTATGTATGCCACTTAACTTTTACTTGTTTTTTCACGAAATATTTGAATGATCAGCATTTGCAAACAGGGAAAGAGCCAGAATTTTTCATCAGGGTAAATGAACTTTTCTCTTCGACTTGAATTTTTCAAAAAAAAGGAGAAGAAAAATAAAAGGAATGGTTCAAATTAAAAGCTTCACAATTAAGAGAACTTACCATTTCAGAAAGAAAAATAAAATCAATAATGTAAAATAAAAGATTTTTTAGCAAATTTTTATAACAATATTATTTTAGACAACAATTGTAATGATCGTAATCTCCAACAGATAATTAAAACAAATTAAAAAAATGGTTGTGGGATTCAACCACCTAACCACCGATTGTTATTACATGAGATTCTACCAACTGATCTAAACAAGTTCACTGATTCAAACAAAAATAAACACAATAGTTTCCGGAGGGGCCAAACTAAAAAACTAATTTTTTAACAATTATAATTTTTTAAATATTGCCGGACCATCGTATCCCTGTCCACGTTGCCTCCGCCACTATCTGCACATATTTACAATCAATCAGATTTCTATACCAATCGGTAAAGGTGTATTTGTTGAATTTTTGTGTATAATTTCAAAAAATTCTCAAAACCTGGGCAGAATATCAAGAGAACATATACACATGCCAAGATCACTTGGTAATAACATGAATCTAAGCTTAAAGGATTGCAGAAACTGTACCTCAATTCCGGAGTTCAAATCCTTTACGAATCCCTTTCAGTTAGATTCTGAATCATTTTCAGTTAGGAAACTGAAATCCTTCTCGAATCCTTTTCAGTTAGATTCTGAATCATTTTCAGTTAGGAAACTGAAATCTTTCTCGAATCCTTTTCAGTCTTGATTCCAAGTATCCAATTGAGAAGACCTCTAATATGTTCACTCCATGATAGAATTGAGATGGCTGCTAGACCTTTTTCGTGATCGAGAAAGTTCAGAAATCTCTACAGAAATCTCTACACAAACCGTCGGGGTCTGTATCGAGAGAAGAAGAGAAAGAAGGTTTTATCACGTTGGGAATATGAGAATAACGTGAGAATCGATTCTCACGTTCCCGACGTGAGAATCGTGGTGGGTGGTGGGGGAGTTGTGATTCTTCACAACTCCCTCACGTGACACAAGAGATTTGTGTCCTCAATTGGGCTTCCTTAGCCCAATTGGATTAAATCTCCAATTGGAGATTTATTAAATAGATTGGGCCTTTAATTAAATTCCAAGACCCAATTTTTTACCCCTTGAGAGATCGAGGCCCAATTCTTTTCTTCTTATCCGGGTTGTTGAATTAATCTCATCCGATAAATTCAACTCAATATAGTTTGGATCTGATCACGAAATTAATTAATCATGTCCCACATAATTAATTTAGTATTTCTCAATTTGTCAATTAGAGCGACCCATTAGGATCTATATTTGAATCGGTGATAAATTAATATCTATTAATTTATAAATCATAATTGGCATCTAGCAATGCATTATGATCATCCGAAACAACATAGATAAATCCTGATCCTTTATTATTCTTTGTATTATTTTCTTCGTCTCATAATATCCATTTAATTAATGTCAAGTGTATGAATTCGTTTCCTTGATCATTAATTAATTTTTCTTGATCCTCAGTGAATAATTGTTTATAAGTGATTATCTCATAATCAAGAATACATGCTTAACAATCATCACTGCATCAAGGGGCCCAGGAATATCAACAATCTCGCGAGAAGCGAGATGGACGAATGTATCTTATTGATTATTCATGACTTCTAGCATGACTAATGTATATCTGAAAATTACCTTTATAGCCCTCGGTAAAAAAAAGCATTTGATAATTCCACAAAATATACGTTTGTCATCTAGAATCACGAATATCTCATATAATAGAATTAATACTATTTGACCCTACTGATGACACAAACACAATCCTTACAGTAAGTCAAATTTGGTCGTGTCCAATCATGTGTACCCCGTACACGTATATCTATGTGATTAAATAGATACCTCGTATCAATGATTTGTGAAACATGATCAAACATTAATCTACACACTATTCTTTATTGTCATCTAACGTTCTAAGTTAAAGACAAAAGACCAGGGATTTGTTTTAGAGTTTCAAGTATTTCTATGGAATTCCATAATTTGAGTTATCAACCCAAATGATCCATATAAACATAAAATTCAAGTAACAAATATATTTAGTTCATGAAACTAACAAGTGCACCATCAACAATGATTGGTGCTCTGGGTCACTATTCCAACGATATTGTGTCTTAATTTTCTCTGTGAGCTTGAACAGGGGCGGAGCTTGAAAATTAAGGGAGGGGGGCCAAATTGTTTCGTTTTGAACAAAGAGTGTCAGTCTGGTCATGCGGTAGAAACTGAAAGAGTTAAAATAAGTCAAATCAATCTATTCGAATTATATTAAATAATTATAAATATATATATAAATATATATATAAAAAATTATTATAAAATATTATAAAAAAACTAAAAGATTCAAAATAAGTCAAATCAACCAATTTGGTTGACTACCAATCCATGAAATGTGAACACGTAAAAATTATTTATATTAAAAAACTATAAAATTTGTATGTATATTTAAAAACTAATCAATCCACAATAAATTTTGTATTCAAATTTATAAAATGTAATCCAAGTTCAATGGTTCAGTGGTGTTATATTACTACTTCAAAGTAGTCATATCGGGTTCAAATCCCATCAAAACTATTTTTTCTTTTGTTATTTTTTTTAACAAAAAGAAATGTTGTGGAGGCTGTGGGAATCGAACCCGTGCTCTTTTGCCGAAAAACATGGGACTCTGTCAACTCAACCAAACAAATAATATGTATAAAATCAAAACAAGTGTAGATATGAGGGGGACCAAATAGCAGAAATAATTTTTTTTACACATATTATAATTTTTGTTTTAAATTCTGGGGGGGGGGGGACCATGGCCCCCTTGCTCCGCCACTGAGCTTGAAGATTATTCCAGACGCTAAAATTTTGGACAATGGTAGTTTGTTCCAGTGATGGGGCAGAGCCCTCAAAATGATGTGAGCTTGACTTCGGCTAAGGCAGATTCTCGAGACAAAGAAAATCCATATAATTCGTCAGACTTGAGGATGTGCATGATTATTCAATATGCCCACCCAGTCGATTGTTTTGTGGACTAGATGTAGGGAAATGGGCGCGCTTGTGATTGATTGTCGGGCTGAATTTTTCATCTCGGTCTACCTATTTTCTATAAACATGAGGGGGTGGCCCATTTTATTACGGTTCGGATTAGGCCCGCCATTTTTTTAAATTTTTATTATATCTATTAATATTATTTTATCATTATTTTTATAACTATTTTTTTTGAAAAGAAAATGAATGGTTATAGAGGGGATTCGAACCTACAACCATCCAATCACTTTAACCATTAGCCAACATAACACTTTCTGTCATAAATATATATTTTTACTATTGTGATATAAAAATGGGAGGGCGGGCCAAACCTGCGAGCTAAAAAATTGAGCTCGTGACCGCACCATTCAAAAAACCGCCGCCAACCATTTAAAACTGGGCGGGCCTAGCCCGTTTACCCATTTTTTTGCGGGCGTGCCAAGCCCGTTTGTCCAACCCGTTTATCTACCTCTATGTGGAATTAGTGGAATTCCAAGCCACCGATATATTATCCTCCATGGGCGATATGACCATGTTGCAATTTTTGTAAAATTAAAATCATAGTTTGACTTGAATTATTAATCTCTGAAATCGAGGGAGAGAAAAAAATAAAACTGGAATTGTGGTCTTATTACTACAGACTTAGGTTCTCTTTTTGTCTCCTTTGCATTTCTAAATATTTGTTCTTAGTGGATTAATTTTTCACATCCTTCTGAACGTAGGCTTTAAGGCCGAATCACGTTAAATCTTGAGTGTTATTTTCTAATCGCTTCATCCCCAACAAATGGTATCGGATTTGTAGGTTCGTGATTGAAGTAGTTCACAGAATTAAAGAGAAACAATATTATGCAAAACCTTAAAACAGTTTGACCACTGTCGCCGCCGCCATTTGACCAGCCGATTGCCATGAGTAACCGCAGGTATAGAGAAATTGAATGCACCACCTGAAATCCCATCCCTTGGAAAACAAAATCCCTTGAGGATTGGCATCCAATTTTGTACAGAAAGTATTATAATTCGCTGGTGAACTCTTGCCGATAACCTTAGCACCGCCTCAACTTGTCCGGCCAATTCCCGTTAATTCTGAAGCCGAATTTTTAAATTGGAGATACGTACGTGAAGCTTATTTATTGGATAACAAAGGCCATGGGGTTCCATCATCCCACTATTGCCGGAAAGTGTCTAATTCGGCCAGCAAAGTTTCTGAAAGTTTGTGGGTGAAGAGGCACGTTTTTCTGTTCGGCTTTTTCGTGATTTCCTGATGAAACAATGTTTTCGGTGAGTTCTGAGGAGGTAAAATTATTCTGTTCTTTTTTGTGATTTCCTGGTGAGATTTTATGTTTTTTCAGCGCATTAACAGCGATTCCGGCGAGTGAATAGAGATTTCGGTGAGTAAACAGTAATTCCAATTGTGAATAGTATTATGGATTAATAGTACTTCCAATAGTGAATAGTATTTTCGACGAAAAACTATGAGGAAAAGATTTTTAAGTTGGTTGACTTTAATGAGGGAAAGTTGTTTGGGTTTATTTTGCTATAGTGTCAAAAATTGAGATTGTGAAATATGAGTCAGTACGAGTTTCATTATGTGGAAAATTCAAATAAAGGTACTCTTGACACAGAGTGGTTTACAGAATGTTATTTTGGGGAAGGAGAAGAAGCCTGCTAACTTGGATGAGAATAAGTGGATGGAGATTGATGAAAAGGCGTTATCCATTATTCATTTGAGCTTATTTGATCAGGCATTGTATGAAGTTCTTGATCAAAAAACTACCATGGATGTATGGAATAAACTGGAGACTTTGTATATTACAAGACACTTACTTCAAAGTTGGTTGCCAAGCATCATATATTTTCGCTAACAATGAAAGAAAGTACATCAATACGTGCACATATTTGTCCTCTATTGTTACGGATTTGGATAATATGGAGGTCAAGTATGATGATGAGGACCAAGCACTAATGTTGTTTAGGTCGGTGGTTCCTTCATTCAAGCAAGTATGTCAGACTATTATCTATGATATCTTTGGAGTTGGAAGACGTTAAAGCAATTTTTTGTTTGAAATAGTTGTTTGATAAAGAGCTTTCCAATGGTCATGATAATGAGTTATTAACTGTTAGGAGATCTTTGGAGAGAAATTTAATGGCAATCGTTCGAGGTCCAAGTCAAGAAAAGGAGGTCAAAGTTGTTGGAACTATAGAAAAATGGGGGATCTTAGAGCATAATGTCGTTCTCTCATAACAAGAATGGAGATAAGATTGTTTATTAGATCAACCATGTTATAGATGTTGATGGAGATGTCTATGTCGTAAGTGAAAATAGTATGAAGTTTAACCAATGATGGATTCTAGATCCTGTATGCCCATTTCACATGTATCCATAGTGAGTGGTTTTCCTCGTTTGAACCGGTTATCAGAGGATTTGTGATGTTGGGTGGTAAGTAGCCTTGCAAATATCTGGAGTTGATACTATCAAGATCAAGATGCATGATAGCATGATCATGACATTGACTGATGTGAGGTATGTTCCTTGCATTGGTATCAATCTCATTTTTTGCCAAATTTGGATAGTTGTGGCCACAGGTATATTGGCGGAGATGGTGTCTTGAAGGTTTTGAAGAGTGCTATGATACTAATGAAAGTTGATAAAATTTGTTAGGCGTATGTGTTGAAGAGGTCTACCATGAAGAAATCAGTTGTTGTTCCAAGATTGATGCATCACCCTAGATACAAAAGTGAATGTGGAAAGAGATGTGTAGTGAAGAGTTCTTCTCTTGGCTAGAAATGTTCATCTAGGGTAGAGACCGTAGATCATGTTGAGTAAACATAAGAATGTGAGTTTCTGTTCCATGGCTGAGGAAAGTATGAGTACTCCTGCTGCTGTAAAGCCTGTTGGTCCTACTAGTTAAACGATGAGTTCATCTTATATTGACAAGTTCAAGCGTGACTTGAGCTTGATTGAAACCCATCATTGAGCTGCTCCTCAAGGCGGCGCTTGGAGAAGAAGAAGGAAATTAAGTTTGTTTGTGATGTGATAGAATTCAAGTCAAGTGGGTGATTATTGTGATTTTTGTGTGATTAAAATCCTAATTTGACTTGAATTATTAAACCTTGAAAGAACTAATTATATTAGAATTTCTGAGTATAAATATGTGGTCTCTTAACCATTATGGTTAGAGAAGTTGAGGGAGAAAAAAAAGAGACTTAAGTTGTGGCTCTATATTTGCGGACTTAATTTTCTCTGTCTCATTGGATTGATTTCCCTTCTCCTTGTAGACGTAGGCTTTAAGGTTAAATCACATTAAATCTTGTGTATTATTTTCTAATCACTTCATACGACCTATTTTTATTCTTCCACAATGGACCATTTGCAGGTAGCTAGTGAATGTTATGTAATTTCCACATCTTCATTGCATAACTTGCATGTGAGATCTGATAGTGGTATGTTTCTTCTCTGCAAGTTTTGGAGCGTGGAGATACGATCTTAGAGCGTTCTCCAAGCAAAAACTGATTGCTTTAGAGGTACTAATGTGAATGGATGTAAATTCAAATCTAAGATTTAAACCAAGCTCTTGTCATAGTTATACCATTGTCCAAAGTCAATGTAAATAGTGTACATTTTGAAAAACTTGTATATTGAGTGTGGAGAGAAACTTGTATGTAAGCTTTTGTCATATTATCCGTGACATGTTGTCCTAGTGGTGGTTTTGCTTCCTGGTTTACTAAGAGGTACAGAGATCAAACCTTACTGGAGGATATTTCGGGGCTAGGCCTACTCGGGCTTCGGCCCGAGTTACTAAGGAGTGCATGGTAAGACCGAGCTGTGCACTCCCGAGGATTAGTCGGATATGTGAAAATCAGTGAAACACCACTAGGGCACCATGTCCGAATACCTCAGTATAAAAAAAAGCTTTTGTCATATTATTATTATATGTTTGTGATATGATAGGTGAATAGCACTTCTTGTCATGTGTGTTACATGCAATGATGCATGGAGAATGTACAATTGAAAGGAAGGAAGGAAGGAAGGAAGGGAGAGCATTACATGAAGTTGTCATACTTCCTACATTTCATGTTCTTCAATGGATTTCTATAATTCTTTTGTTTACATTTGCTAAAATAATTCACAAAACGTTATCAGCACGAACATTTGAAAAATACTGAGTTTTAAATCACTTGCAAGAAAAGATTGGAACTAATCTGTAGTGATTTATTATTCGGTAAGTTGTTAATTCTTATCATTTGGTTCTTTAAGATTTTTATAAATTCATAATATATTCACTTAACATTTTTATTTGTTAGCTTCACCATGTTAAATCTGACAAAGTTGAGTTTACTACTCTAGATATCAATGGGAATAATTATCTATCCGGATATTTGATGCATTTGAATGTTATGTGTATTGAAAAGACTATATAAATGGCTAATCAAGCCTCAACTCAAAATAAGGCAAAAGCACAAGTTCTTGAGGTGATGAGGGCGTGGAAAATGGTAGCGTTTGGTAGCCGATTTACTTTAAACCGGATTCAGGGTTAGAATATGGTTCCGGCTGGTTAGCAAATTTTTAACCCTATTTGGTATGGCCACCCTGGTTTCACTAAACGTTACTAACCTTGTTCAGTAACGTAGTCACAAATCCGATATGACTCGATTTGGGCATATATACGTGGTAGACTTGTAATTCGTCGACTGACGATGGGCAATTTAGTCATTCACTACTAACGATTTTCACCGATTAAAGAAGGTTTTCGTAAACCCTCGAAATTTCGGGGGTTTAAATCCGGGTTGCAGACCCGGTGTAACCCTGCCCGAGGAGTAAACCCCCGGACAGGGTTAAAAAATGACGGGGCACCAAACGTGGATCACCGCAGGTTACAGTCGATTTACTACTAGAAAACCGCCCTAAACCAGGTACAATCAGGCTACCAATCGCACAAAGGTAAATGAACTGTTTTCGAGTTCAAAAAATTATACATTCAAGTTTCACAATCTCAACATTCCAACATACAAGTCAATTTCCCCATATCCAAAGCCAGTAAAAGAGGTAAAAAGAAAAAGGTAAATAAATAAAACGACAAGATCTGCAATATACAAAACTCAAGCTTCTCCATCTCTTTTACCCGACCTTTATCACTTCCAGCCATGAAAGGCAAAGAACATTCTATTCCCCTGAAGATCCCACCGGAAAAACCTCTTAGGAGAAATCTGATCGGACCGGATTTTCTTTCCGGTTGGTAGCTTCCGGTGTATGGATAGAAAACTTCCGAGAAATCGAAACATAATCTCCTAAAGGCCAACCCATCTTACCCATCCGAATATCTTGCCGACCCCAAATGGCAACTGATAGTCTTTGCAGACAGCAGGCTCCCTTCTTGCAGCTTCTGGTTCCGACCAAACGTATACTCCTCGTTCTTGTTGGCTACCCTGTACTGTGTTGTCGAGAATTACAGCTACGAGGAAAGCGACCACCATGTGAAGGGACAACAGTGTGTTAAGAACGTAATTCAGCTGCCACATGACACAAGGGATTATCAGAATGTTATCAACTTTTGGCATTTAGAAGTGCTTCTGGAGAATCTAGTATTAAGCATCACTTCAGTTGAGCTGGTTCTCTAATAGGTCACTTTTACTTGTTAGAAAACATAAGTTATTGTAACACAACACAAGACCTGTCATAAATCTGGCTTAGCCAAATTCTACCAATCATCTAACAAGAGTAATCAAACCAGGATATGATTAACTTGTATTTGGACAAACTAAATGGGTAAGAGTATTCCTTATATCAACTTTGGAATACTTACCCCTCCAAACTTGGTGCGGATTGGACCATGTGATGCAACAATGTAGGGCTGGAAGTAACTCGGGACGGACAAGTTTGAGTTTGGGGAGATACCGTATTGCTGAAAGTAGGCCGGTATTGACAGGGAAAAGAAGAGAGACAGGCCAACAATGATAATATTCCTTGAACTCCCCGCTTCACTGTAACGTAGATTTGACAAGCCCAGTGCTGTAAGCATTGCCCACATGAAGCACAGGAGAGCTGCAACAATCACGTCAGGTATTGATGCGATAAACCCCCCAACTTTACCTGGTGGAGTATGAAGATACATTAGTTCAAAACAAAATGATTCTGAATTTAGGAAATTTCAGTATTACCAAATCTCTGTAGCATGTATGTGTTCAAAAATACCTATAAGTGATAGGACAATCATCAGGCATGCACCTAATTCAACTGCTCTCCGGCTTCCCATTTTAGTTACAGCAATTGTGTGGACATTTTCTGTCAAGGTTGTTGACCCTGTCCCCGTGCCCCAAAGACCAGCCAAAACACTGGTAATACCTTCAAGACCGATTCCTCTGGTTAAGACACCAGGTGTTGGAGGTCTTGATGCCACCAATAACGATGAGGCATGATATGAACCAACCTAGAATTAAAGAAACCAAAGGATTAGTTTAACTTTCGACACCAAATTGCCACAAGTTACTAGCATAGTAGGACTCACCGAATCTACGGATGAGATTATAGAGACACAGCACATTACAAGGGCCATCTTCCAGTGAAAAACAGGTGTCCCCCATTGCAAAGGGTAAGGAAATCGAAACCATGGTGAGGATCTCAATGCATGAGAAGTATCGACCCGACAACTCTTCATTCGCAAGACATGGCTTCTACAGTGGTCAGATATCGTATTTGAGGCAGGTATATTTGGATCACAACCTTTGTAACCATATACTCCAGATTCAGTGAGAAGAAAGGCTGTAGCCCATGTAATTAAGAGAGCGAGTGGAACCTAGTTTACCCAATGAGAAATACAATTATAGTTATTTAAACCATCAAATGTGTTTAAATATCAAACTACAGTATCAAAATAGATTTGCTCACCCCATAGATTAGAAATACTCGATGCCCCAGGATTGATACTTTACGTAGGTACTGCAAAAGAAATGAAGTTTAAATGAAGTGTCACATATAACGTCACATAGCACGTATTCAACATGTAAGAACAATAAACAAGTCACTGCCTGATTTCTTATACACAGGGGATATTCTCTCTTTCTTACACTATACTATAAACAGGAAACATAATTGATAGATGTGATAAATTGCAAGAAACCAACTTACAAGGGAAAATATTACAACTAATAGTATCTGCACCACACCAATTTCAATACAGTTGCCAACTCGTGGGAAACCATAACTGTAGAATGAAAGCCCAACGGCAGCTATAGTAGGTGAAACAACAACTGGATTTATTAACCTGTAAAGAAGAAGGTCAAGCAAAACGAAGATTTAGTTGGTTGATCAGGTTATGAAAAACATAAAATAGATGCCAAATTCTGGGCCTAGGAATAAGGCATTATGATTTGCAACAAGTAGGAAACTATACCGTAGTAATATAGTCATCAACCCACTATATCCCAAAATGGCTTGAAAAGCTGAACCGATAATTATAGCCCCTTGTAGCTCTTTCATTATGTGCTTGAAATTCTGCCATATTTAGCACTCATTATTTTCTGAGAGCATATGCAATTAAAAAGGGCCCAAACGGATAATTACAGTTGCAGATACATACATTTCCATTGAGCCCCAAAAATTCGGAAGAGTTAATAATGGCAAGTGCAGGGGCTAGATAAACAAACGAAGGTCCCTGTATCAAGGGCAATCTCGATCCAAACGATGTGTGAAGAAGTGTTGTCACCCCTGACACGAATAGTACTGTGGAGACAACATTCGCTGTATCTTCCTACAAAAACATCTATGATTTGTTCAACATTTGTTAAAAAATATGACTCCTAACATAAAAAACAGAAAGCTTTTAAAGAGAAATGGATTACAAGTGCTCACATAGGTGCCACCCATTGCTGGAACTATCACGAGCGGAATAAGGATTAACGAACCCAATATTGAAAGAAAATGCTGAAATCCATAGAGACCAATGGGAACTGAAACAAGAACAAGCAGTAGCAACAATGTTTTAAGCATTCCACAAACTCCTCAATCAAACGAGCTTAAAGATCACAACTTTATATGTCCAAACACTAGTTAATAGAAACTAGAAAGCTCACCAAGCCCAGGAGTATCTCTGAGCTCGTATTTCATATGAGAATGCCTGGTCACAAACCCATCATCATCCATAACCGACTGCGGCAGCACATCCACCGTAGCCGTCTCCTCATTATACACCGCCCTCCGACTCCCGTCAGTCGCCGGAGGCGCCCCATTTGCCGCTGGAATCCTACCACCATCGGATTCCCTCCGCTTCCTCACCGGCGGAGTTCCCTCCTTCTCCTTCGCTCTCTCTTTAACAACCACCGCATCCCCATTGCTACTCGGCGCCAGCGGCCTCGGCCGTCCGGCTTCAAGGTCCAGGCTATTACCCGTTCCCGGCTGCTGCCGGGTCTTCGCCTGCGGCTTCGGCGGCCCTGGCGGCGGGGGCAAAGTAGTAATTTGCCCTGAATCACTAGCATTTGTTTCGCCTGAAAACTTCGGACGGAATCCCGTCCGTTTCGCCCATGAAGACGGCGGCAATGCTGCGGAATCTGGACCCGGCGTCCACGGGCCGGGTCTGGAGTTCTTATTCGGGTCCGAGCTCGCCATTTCAGTGAAAGGTTCCACACTGGACGAGCATGGGGGGACGATAATTGAGAGACAGAACAGAACCCACACGAAAACAGTGGAAAATTCAGCTGAAATCGAAATGGGGGAGCAAGATCTAAGGGATTCGCTAGGGCTTACAGAGTATTTCTACTTTTTCAACCCAGAAGCTTAGAAGAGTGAGAGAGAAAGAGGGAGAAAAGATCCGTTGGGGGGCTTTGTGTGGGGGAAGTGAGTGAGAGAAGTGGAGTTAGTGCGTGAGAGAGAATGTGTGTGCGTGTATTTAGGACAAAACAGAGACAACTAAGCAAGCGGTGATCACAATCAGGCAAAGCGCGTTTAAGATTTTCTGTCGCTGTAGGAGAGAGTAATTATTATTCGGGATCGCATTATCTGACAACAGAAAAATATTTAGTAATTGGACTTGGTGGGGGTAGATAGCGATGGCCATACTCAAATTCCACAAGTTGCATACTAGCCTAGCGTACGAAGTATGCGATCCTCAACCTCAGGGCTTGCTTAGAGGTCAAGGTTCGAGCTCCCATTGTGGTGTGGGGAGATTTCGCTGTCATCTGGGATTAGTTGGAAGGTCCACTGGGCCCGAAGGATACCTGGATAGATAGTTGTGTACTCGGGTAGGGTGCGTTCGGAAACGGTCACGATGGACCTGGGGAACGCATTAAGGCTCGGGGTGCAGGACATAAATTGTCTGCATTCGGGGTCAACGATACAATTATCTATAAAAAAACATACTCAAATACCAATTTCGGGACTTTAGAATTTCGGTATGGAACATTGTTCGTGTCGCTTCCAAAAAAATTTGGTTCGTGAATGGGCTGAATTCGAAATATAGACATTTGAGAAAAATAAAATTACAGAATCTCGAATACTTTAAATTTTTGGAACTTTGAGATTTCGGGATAAAATGGGAATGCCCGAGCTATTCGTAAAAAAATTTGGTTCGAAAACTAGAATAACTTATTTTTGGATCAAAATCTTGAAATCCCAAATTTTTTGGGACTTTAAGATTTTGGGATAGAATGAGAGGGCCCGAGCTACTCTTGAAAATTTTTGGTTCGGAAATTAGAGTAACTTATTCTTGGATCAAAATCTCGAATAGTCATCCACCCTTAACCTGGAAACATGATTTTACAAACTGAAAAGATATAGATTTTAATAACATAATCAGGAAATATTGATGTTATAGAGAAGTGCCTTATATATTTAATGATTCTGGCATTTTTAATGTCATTATGTTTGGAATCATTTTGATCCTATTAATTAATGGAATTCATGCATGGTGATCTCTTACATAAACTTGTTAATGACGAGTCAATAATTTTTTGACACGGTGGCTCCAACGAATTATTTGCACTTATTTGCACCAGTTTGGAGGTTTGCATTCTAAATTATATAATTTATTACATTATTTTATTTTGCAAAATCGTAATAAAATCATATTTATGCGCTAAGAGTCAAGATTAATGATTCTCCCTTTGTGTAATGCTAGCTGGATATGAAATGGCAAGAATGAGGAGGGACCCACACAAGAAAGCAACTGCACTTTTGGTCTGAGTTTGAACAAAAGGTATGTAAATCCAATTTTAAATTTAATTTATTTTATTTATAAAAAAAATTCATTAATTAATCTTTTTCTTTTTTGTGCTCTGTGCCCGACCCGACTGGTGTGGACCGGGCAAAAATTCTGAGCCCAATATTAATTAAGGCTAAGATCACAAGCCCAAGTCCAAGCCCAAGCCCAACACGAGAAATAACTAATCGTCTTTTAGTGCCGAAAATAAAATAGAAAATAATGAGAAAATAACAATCCAACCACCAGCAACTCCTCTGCTGCCGCCGCCGTACCGGAGTTAGAGCTTTTGGAATCGATGTAATAAAATTATCTTCAGGCGTGGAGCAAATCTAGAAGCCTCCGCTGGCGTCTCCCGGCGAGCGGAGTGGCCTATTTACGAGCTGGGAAAGCATAACTCTTCCGCCGCTGACGGCGGCGAAGAGGGTAGTTCTGGTGAGACCCTGGCAGAGCACGTGGGATGCGGAGGATTGGATCCAGGGAAGCTCCGATTTCACGGTGCTTACTGACAAAGGGGAGTCTCAGGCCGAGACCTCGCAGGAAATGCTTCTTGATGATTCCTTCGATGTCTGTTTCTCTTCTCCAGGTTTTATTTTAATTGTTTTTTTTTTCTTCTTCTTTACATTTGTATTTTTTTTGTAATTGTTTTTCAGTTTGATTATTTGATTTCAACAGGTGAGAAAAGGTTATTACTGAATGGTAAATAAAGGGCGTGTTTGCGGCTTATCATAAATTCTGCACGATGTTTGTGAAAAAATGAAGAAAATTTTAGGAAACTGAAGGAAGTACTGGTTCAAAAGTAACTGATTAGAGAACCATGTGAGGTTTAGGTTATAAACTTTTGCTTGTTTTGAGATAGACACAGTTGTTTATAAGCAGTTGCAAGCACTGCTTGCGAGTATTCGCTTTAAGGCATAATGTATTAGCTAGCATGCAATGTTAAAATCTGTCTCAGAAGCCTTTCATCCATGTCATTGTTAATGTTGCAGTACGCTGACACGATCAAGAAGGACAGCTGAAATCATATGGGAATCTGGCAAGGAGGAAATCCTAAGAGATGCCAACTTGAGGGAGATAGACCTCTACTCTTTCCAAGTTAGTATATTCCAATTCTGAGGCATGAAAAACGTAGAGTGTAGACTGGTATAATTTATCATCAAAACTAGGCTGGTATGGTCTTTAGGGCCTCCTGAAGAATGAAGGAAAAGCAAGATATGGTGATGCTTATCGCCAATGGCAATTAGATGCGCGAAACTTTATTATCGATGGTCATTATCCAGTGAGGGAGTTGTGGACAAGGGCTAGACTTGGCTGGACAAAAATTCTTACCCATGAAAGCCGATCAGCTCTTTTAGTTGCTCATAATGCAGTTAACCAGGCTCTATTTGCTACTGCAATTGGTATTTGAGTGTCTTGCTTTGCTTGTCCTCAATGTGTGACAGGCAAATGTGAATTTTTGCTTTATTATGCTTTTTGTCATGAAAACATAAGATTCTTCAAGGTTCTACTCCAGAGCAATTGTGCTGGACTTCACTGCGAAGTCGGATGAAAGCTTCCCCGAAATATAACTTAATCGTCTCAATCAGGTAAGGACAAGATTCCAATTGTTCTCTTTCCTTTACTTCTAGGTCGAAAAGACGACTGTCAGCTTACTATTATGCTTTTGGGCTTTTTGGTTCATTCATGAACAATGTCTTGAGAGGAAAAACTCCCGTCTTTTTGTAGGTTGGTTTGAAGTTCATGCTGTCATTTGAATGTAATGATGCAGACCCTGAGCTCACCTATAGCTCCCAGTGGTTCTGGAGGAAGGAAAGCCGGTATGCGGGTTATACTCGTATTGTATCTAATGGCTTTTTGGTTCATTCATGAACAATATTTGATTCTTGAAGGTTATCCATTATTTTGAGTTAGTGAGTCTTCCTAAGATAGAAATAGAACAGTTTGCTGTAGATTAAAGTGTTAGACATTTATGCCTTTTCTGAATCCACCGTTCGGTTCACTCAACAAACTTGTCCGTAGCAAGGACATTAATCCTTCCTCTGAGGATAGCCAGCTGATCATGCTTGGTCTTATACAGGTATAATGTGCTTATCCCTCCTGTTCTTCACTAGATATCAGATATGTTTTCGCGTTATGATTCATTTTAGTATACAAATAGAACAGTTTGCTGTAGATTAAAGTGTTAGACATTCACCTTCTCTGTATCCACCATTCGGTTCACTCAACAAACTTGTCTGTAGCAGGACATTAATCCTTCCTCTGAGGATAGCCAGCTGATCATGCTTGGTCTTATACAGGTATAATATGCTTATCCCTCCTGTTCTTCACTAGATATCAGATATGTTTTCGCATTATGATTCATTTTAGTATACAAATAGAACAGTTTGCTGTAGATTGAAGTGTTAGACATTCATGCCCTCTCTGTATCCACCATTCGGTTCACTCAACAAACTTGTCTGTAGCAGGACATTAATCCTTCCTCTGAGGATAGCCAACTGATCATGCTTGGTCTTATACAGGTATAATGTGCTTCTCCCCCCTGTTCTTCACTAGATATCAGATATGTTCTCGCATTATGATTCATTGTCAGCAGCACTGCAATAGAATCTATTGAGACTGCAAATTCAATCTCCAAAGTAAGACGGTTTTCATAGAAAATGCCTAAACATAATTTCTCTAAACTGACATCTTCTGTCAAACATGAGATTTATTCAATAATTGTTGCTTAGGTTCAAGAAGCTGCTGATTGCTTAGGAGCAGATTGTGTGCCACGCTATGTAGAAATGAAGCAGCTAACAGACCTGATGTCGTAGGCATTCGTAACCGGACAAAAAGAGTAAGAAACTCCTCCTACGTAGACTAATTTTTGGGCACATTGTGGGATGTTAACAACCAAAAGCAACACTAGACTAAGGTTGTGTCTTATACAACTTATGATTTTTACATGTGCTAAAATTTAGAGAAAGCAAGTAAAAACGCCTTAATAAAGAATTAGAGAAGTAAACGCAGAATTGTATTTTAGAACACTAAAAAAATAACTTTTACTTATTTTAAGGTAGAAACAGCTTGCAGAAGTTGTCTGAAACACAGCCTACACACTTCCCATATCTTTTGCTGTTGTTCTAATTGCATTGAAATTGTTTGCTTTCTACGTCTACATAGGATGTGACCAAGTCTCAACCCCTTCAATCTGTGTTTCTTAATGGATTTGAGGATGAAATAATGAGCGCATTGTGGGATCAATCCGGTGTTGCCTGGAAATGCTTGTTAGAGGAACTTTCCAGGGGATCAGAGCCAGAAAACATCGTTGCTGCAGTAGCACAACCAGCTCTTCACATTACCATGTTGGGACATTGCTTGAACTTGAACCTTACCATGGAGAGGCGCTATCCGGTGCATCAACTACACGGCTCACCTCAGGATGTGGTCCATTTCCCATCACAAGATCCACCATCGATGATGAGAATTTATGAGGTTCATCAATGTACCAAAAAGTAAGCAATGCACAGCATACATACTCACGAAAAGGTTTCTTCTTTACACTTTGTGCAAAGAGAACTTCTTGTGAAACCGTTTACACCTACTGTTTAGTTGGTTATCTGTCCCAAATATAAATGAACCGAGTATGAGTATGAGTCATGAGATACTTTTTTCTCGGGTTAGACTCCATAGGCTCATGCCCGCGACTCCCACATATGAATAACTAAACCGCGAGCCTAGAATTCCTCGAAGGGGTCTGAGGTCATGGCCCAGCGAATTCTTTACACCCAAAGTGAATTAAAGTCGATACCACTTTTGAAAATCCCAGTCACCCACCACTAGGCCGACTCCAATGGGTTCCGAGTATGATATACTTGATGAATGAGGTGATAACTCAGAAAGGTTGGTGTGGTCCTGAAACTTTTTTAAAGTTTGAACTGAGAGTTCATGTTGATAAACTAGGAGTCTTCAGCTGACGACAACTTTATTTATTAAGAAGTGTCGTGATCAGTTCAAATGACTATTGATTCGGTGTGTTGATTATATAACACAACAGGTGTTACAAGAACCAATACATATGTTTACCACTGTCTAATGTTTCCTAATATGTAGATACCCTTTTATGTTTGTTGCAACTCTTTGATCCTAGTACTTCAATTAGAGCATCTTGCAAAAACTGTGATACGAACTTTGTATGCCTATTCGTGTATAAAGTACAGGAGAGAATGTCTTTTCTTCGTGTGATCCCATCCGTCTATATGTCTAATTGTCTAGAGCTGTTTACACTGAAGAAAGTTGAGAATTCGTGTTTCGGGTGATCTTTTGACATCTTATGCATATTCATACACTAAGATACTTGTAACCGGAATCTTTACTCTAAAGTTCATGGCTATGGTCTGAAACTAATTGTTTCAATGTCCGCATGCTCATGCTTTGCTGATATTGCTGTTGCAATAATTGTTAAAATATGAATGTAAAGTTGCTGATATGGGGGACCCAATGTTGCAGGAGGGATGAAGCAGAAATGATAAAGCTTACGAATCACACGAATGGGGGCAAAATGATCATAATCCGTGTTAAACATTGGCACGGTGACCAGACCCAACATTACATTATTGGTATAATATTGTCCACTCTGGGCTGAAGCCCTCACGGTTTTGTTCTCAGTATTTTACCCCTAAAAGGCCTTATACCAAGGTAATGTGATGTCCACTTATTTAAACCCATCAACTTTCTATTGTACTACCCGTGTGGGACAAATTTTAATTCTTTGTTCGCACAACATAGTCATTTTACCCTCTGCGTGTTGAACACGCGCGCACTTTTCGTGCGCTATATCATTTCTCGTCTCATCCAAGCAGTTATATTTTTTTGATCATGATTCCGAGCTGCTATATGAGGTACAAAACTGGTGTTTCTTGTGGTTACCAAGCATTATTGTTAAGTGGCATGCAGCCAAAATGCAAATTGGTAATGGCCCCAACACAACATTTTGATGGTATCTGATTGATTGCTTCTGATAATTCAACTCTCTAAAACAGTGTCGTCTTTCAAGAACTTGAATCCAACTACAAGTGAAATTGAATTTGAAATCATTCAAATCAGATGCAGTATTTTTACGACGACAAGTTTGAGCATCTTTGACTCTTGTTGGGCCACAACATAACTAGTGGGTGATTTTGTACTGATATTTTTTTGATTGGTTCTCCATTTTTCGAGACCTCCGTGTGTGACGCTGAGATACGGAAGAGATTATTAGATCAAGTTGGAGAGTGTGCTCTCTCGCCGTCGAGAAGTCGCGTTTACTATCCACTTTTTTGATTATTTCCTAGGATGTGAACTTGTTCATTTTAAATAGAGTTGAAAGTGTCATAATATTTTTTTTAATTTTGTATTAATAATATATTAGATCAAATAACTCTATTAAATTCTAATATTTCAATTAATGAAGTTGTTGAAATCTATAAATCAAATAATACGATTCATATTAGGTCGCAACGAAAATAACATTTTTTCTATAATTATAAGAATAAAGTTATGTACATCTACCCAAATCTAAATTTATTGAGAATATATTGATTTGAATGTTGCTGTGACTTATATGTAGTAGACATAAGGAACATATTTGGCTTTGGGCAGCATCCTTGAGTAGCGTGTCCGTTTGGTTTACTCGTAGATATGGATGTAGGGGAAAAATCTATCGAAACTCGGAGGAGATCAGATCTT
The DNA here is from genome assembly GCA_028565015.1 of Pinguicula moranensis. Lineage (NCBI taxonomy): Eukaryota > Viridiplantae > Streptophyta > Magnoliopsida > Lamiales > Lentibulariaceae > Pinguicula > Pinguicula moranensis. The sequence continues at coordinate 980,343 of JAOWBN010000001.1, read as the reverse complement.
GTTTTCCTACCTATTGTGACATTCAGATCAGATGATTAGCAAAACAGGGCACGGCGGGGCGTAGCCACAGAATAGTACATCTCATTATTAAATGTGACTGGGTATAAAGCAACACTATCGCCTTCCATGTCCTCATCTCTGCCTTCAATGTCCTCATCTCCAATTTTCCCAAACTCTGAAATAACTTCTGGAATAATTTAAAAGATACTCGACATCAGTTGTATCGTGATACTTCAACCGGAAAAATAGAATTTATCTTACATAAAAAAAAAGGTAGAAATAAAAAATGACTATGCGGTGAACTGCCCTATCAACGCCGGAACCATTCCGGAATCTAGGGCCATGAGGTATTTGCTAGATTTTATTGGGCTGAGCTATTTGCTAGTTGATAGACCGATCTACAGACATGTTTTTTTTTAGGGAAAGGATCAATGACCCCTAATTTTGCCCTAAGTTTGTCTCTGTTTCACTAAAACTCTATGTTTAGGATTCGTAGGATTTAGGGTTTAGATTTTTAGATATTTAGGTCTTAGGATTTATATTTTAAAATTTTGAGCTTAGGGTTTAGGATTTTTTTGGGATTTATGGCTTTTAGGTTTAGTTTTAGGATTTAGGGTCATAAACCCCAAAAAACCCTAAGTTCAAAATTCGAAAATATAAACCTTAAGACCTAAATATTTAAAAATCTAAACCCCAAACCCCAAACCCTACGAACCCTAAACATAGAGTTTTAGTAAAACAGGGGCAAAACTAGGGGTCATTGATCCTTTTTTTTTTTTTTATGCAATTTGACATTTACTTAAAAGATATCTTTTAAACAAAGTTTTGACCCCCCAAAAAAGATAATTCAACTCTTTGATTATTATTTTTAATAATTTAAATGCATATCAATGTACTTTATAACTATTATGTAAATGAATATTTTATTTTTTAATATATAAAATATACCATCGCTATATCTTTAAAATCCCAGATAAAAACAAATGATATCATGACAAATTGACGTTCATTATTTGCAATCTATAATAAGTCCAAATTTAGAATGTCAAGATCACCCCTTTATATGCGATGCTGTTGTCATTGGCCATTCAAATGAGAGAAACGGCAGCAAAAACGAGAATTATGCAAAAAAAAAAAAATTGATAAATGAGAATGATGCAAATTAAATGGAAAAAAGAAGAAGAAAGAAGCCATTGCTCAATTATAAGAATAATGTGGGGCCCAAAACTTAATAGCATATCCACTGAAAATCATTCAACAGCTTGTTTCTTTTTAGAGATTTCACCCTGGGTTAGTGCTACACAATGGTAGCACAGAATGAAAATGGCCCCTGGCATAATAATTCTTTTTTTATTTGTTTTCAATTACTAAAATGACAATATTACACTTAATAAAGGAGAAAAACTTCCTCTTCCTCATCCTCATCCTCCTACTAGGTCTCTCTAATTTGTTATTTTTTTTAAATTCAACCCGGTTTGTCCTAAAGATCCGCCCATGGTGCTACATAAAATCTTAAAAAGATAGCACTAAGATCGAGTTTTCATGTTAGTATCTTGCTTGTTGAATTTAGAATTTAGGGTTTAGACAAAGACTTACTATTATGATTTCTCATAAGACCCACCCCATTGAGTAAAATCATATGAACCCAAATTGTAAGCATTGTTACAATCTTGTCCTTTTGAAACTTATTATAAACAAAAAAGAATAAGGGAATTGTCACATCCACTTTTAACATTTTCCCTCCCCTGCATCCATCGAGCAAAACATACCAGATGTGTGATTTTTTTCAAGTTTCTTTCAAATGTTTTTTTTTCTTTTTTTCTTCGTGCCTTTTATTATTATTATTATTATTGTTATTATTATTATTATTATTATTATTATTATTATTATTATTATTATTATTATTATTATTATTATTATTATTATT
>JAOWBN010000001.1:929482-950413 GCA_028565015.1 Pinguicula moranensis | reverse complement strand
CACCACCAAAGTACTTGATATTAGACAAGATTTCAGAAAGATTGATGTTCCTTGAAAGGATCACGCAAGAGTCAAACTGTGAGTGTTTCAAGAACTTGAAGATGTCGAAACAAGCTTTCACAGAGTTGTGCTTAGTTCGGCAAGCTGAATGTGGTTTGTCAGACGATCAGTATGTGTCTGTGATTGAAAAGGTCGCTATCTTCCTATGCACACTTGCACACCACGAAAAAATAGAATCTTGCAAACTGATTTCGAGCGCAACGGGCAGACCATCAGTCAAGCGTTCCATTTTTGTTACCACCTACTCCCATAGATGAAACAACAATTGGCAAGAGATGGAAATTCTTCAAGGTACATATACTGTTTTAGAAAGAAAAAAAACTGTGTCAACATTTCTTCTTATTGTGTTTCCTCTTGATTGCAAGGATGCGTAGGCGCACTAGATTATACCTATTTCCCACTGCACATTCAGGTGGAAGACCAACCTAGATACCATACCAGGAAAGGTCATCTAGCAACAAATGTCCTAGACTCTGTGATACTAAGTGACGTTTCGTATATATGTTTGCTAGTTGGGAGGGTTCAACAGCAAGCGAGTGCGTACTCCGTGATGTCATCACTCGGCCAAATGGACTAATGGTCCAAAAGGGTCAGTTTAGTATGATCTATTTAATTCAAGTCTGTTCCTTTTTTAGACTAACATTTTCTGGTTATATACATTTAGGAATTTACTACCTATGAGACAATGGATACACGAATTATGAGGGTTTCCTTACTCCGTATAGACAGACACGCTATCATCTACAGGAATGGGATGATTCTACTCGCAGACCGCAGAATAACAAAGAACTATTTAATCTTTGTCATGTTGCAGGCCTAGATGTCATAGAGCGGGCATTAGAAGCGTTTCACTGTGTTAAGAAGCCCGATGTATTATCACATCAACACACAATATGATATCATTCTTGGGTATGGTTTGCTGCATAACTTTGTCATCAACGTAACGCAATTTGATCCGTCGTTAGATCTAGTAGAAAGTCACCTTTCAGGAGTTGAAGAACCTAATAATGCATTGGATGACATAGAGGATCATATCTAAACTGTCAATTCGTCTCCTAGGTGGACTCATTTGAGTAAACAGTTGGCTGACGACATTTGGGAAAACTATCAGTCTAAGAGTTGATGAACCTCGAAACATTTGTTGTGACTTTATAACATTGTGTGTTTAACTATTTGTTTATTGTTGAACTATCTGTATGTTTTGGTATGTGATTTTATAAATTGTGTTTTGCTATGTGTTTTTTGTAACCTATAAATTGTATGCTTTCATATGTTCATTGTATGCTGCAATATGCTTTCAGGTTGCTTACACTTATAAATTGTATGCTTCCATATGATCATTTTTTTGTAGTTTGTGAAATAATCATGGATACAGGAAGCCACTACCACGGGTTGGAGGAATTCAACTCTTGAGAAGTTTGATGATCAATCTAAACAAGATTCAAGGATGTGTAAAGTTGATTCGGAGAAGCACCGCAAGATGCAAGAATGGTGAAAGGTGGAGCCAAGGCTAATTCTCAGGAACACAAAACACAACCACTTCGCAGGAACAACTAAATTGCGGGAAACTAAATCGAATTAACACGAATGTTGAACAAAAACTAAATCGCACAAACCAAACATCAACACAACTTCATTACAAAACAAAATAAATTCTTACATATAGGGTTACATTGCAAAATAGTCTAGTAAACCATAATATTAAGTCCATCCAAATATCAAAACATGAATCTACATGAAGAACTCATGGATCCAGGCGTTGGTGGAACGTTCGGCCGTCACACAAGAGGAAGATTCACCTACGGCAAAGAGGTATCTAGCGATGTCACGGTTCACATCCACCAGGCCGTCCACGACAATCGGATTCTCCTTCAAATCCTCGATAATCTTTGTTCTCGTCAAATCTATTATCGGCGGCGAAAGGGGGCGATTCATCAAGTATCTCCAGCCTTCGCGGGCATACATTCGCAGAGAAAACCTTGTGGGAGGTGTGAGAACCGGATGGCGGGGGCGGGATTTGGTGGGGAACCGGACGCGGATGAGCAATCGCAGAATTATTTTTCTCCATGTCACGGAGATTTGGTCGACAGGGAAGAAGTTGGAGCGAAAAATTAAGGTGTTAAGAAAATTTGATCAATTTATACTACTTCCAAGGGCTTTTTGATAATTTGGCACGCTAAATCCTGAAATATAAGGATAACTTCATTGTGCAGTCAGATACCAAACGGTGGATTCTGATTGAGTGTTATCTAAACGCTAGACTATCAAACGGAGAATATAATAGGTCACACCCAATAGTCCCAAGTTATCCGCGAGCCCGGGTTGCAAGTGATTCATCGTTTCATTTCTAAAAAAAATTCGGTATTTATTTTTTCATTTCTAATTGAGTATAAGCTACCGAATATTAGAGGCGCTTATGAGTTGTGAGTGCTATTGGAAAGTTGATGCCTGCTAGAGTGCTGGTCAACCAGGAGGAGATTGCGCTAAAGGAGGTACATGGAAGGTTTTTACCTCAGAAAAGTCACATGTGAAACAAATACTGAGGATGAAAACCACAGAGCAGAGGAGATAGCAACTTCAAAGTTGTATTATGCCTCACAGCATAACAATGGCCTGATCAAGAATAGACATTTGAGCAGAAGCTGATAGCATGGTTGCGATCAGTACTGCATCTGATCTTCCCCTGTACATAAGCACTTCTCTAAAGAGCATCAAGGCCTTCACATGATCTCTGGCCTGAGAAAATCCACAACTGCAGACAATGAAACTAAGTCGGGTTGCAATAATTTGTCAAATACACTAAGAGAAGGTTATTCTGATGTATTAGCTGGGATTTTAGACTTGAGAACTCTGTTTCTGCTTATATGAAATAGCTGAATGCTGGAGATGGAAATGTACTCAAACTCAAATCAGTCCAACACATAAAAGAAACAGAGTTTTACGACAAACTATAAACAAATCTGCAGTGAGTCATGTTCAGATCAAGAAATGCATATTCAAAGCTTTGCAATAAGAGCAGGAGTTGGTTTGGAGGCGCCATTGTCTTTCCCTTCAGTTTCTTTGGATTCGGTCTCGCAAGCATTTGGTGGAACGTCCACAGCAGGAGAGCAATTGAAGAACCCAAAAGGCTGATCAAAACATTCAAAAACGAGCTATTAATAATGTTCATCAACTGTATCAAGATACTAGCACAGCTGAAATTGAAATGCAGCAAATGGATGGAAGACAAATTTCTCGTAATATATGGTGAATCAAGATATCATTCCACAGCCATACCTGAAGCACAAATCCAATGTGTTCCACCGGCATAACTGGCCAGTCTTCCAGTCGAGGAACATGCGTAATGCCAAAAACATACCTGGATAAACAAGGAGTGAAAAAGGAGCTCAATACAGTAAAGCAATTCGTATGCAGATATGTACAATTTGAGGACGAAATGGAGGCATTGGGTAATACCGTGCAAAAAATATCAAGAGAATGAAAAAATCAAACTTTGGCAGACTGAAGTTAAAGATTTTTTTTCTTTTGCGTTTGACGGATAAGGAACTAACCAGAGAACAATATCAGTTTCCTCTAATGACCGATTTTTCTTTACCCAAGAAGCCAACCCTTCACCAGCACGGGGATTCTGGTTAGGGAACTCTCCTCCTGGAAAGTCCTCCCCAGGTGCATATGGCGTAACCCACAGATTATGCTTTAAAAAGGCAGCTCGTCTCAGAAATTTAGCCTCAGGACCAGCTAAAGGCAAACAATTTGAACCAGGTACTAGTTTGTAGCCAGTCAGCTGTCCACTGCGATTGACCATTCTTGTGTTCCTAACCTGATAATTTTTAAATAGAACAAGGACAACATGTATCAGATATGAAATTTAGACGAATATATGAAAAGGTTATGCATTACTCAGGACAAAGTAACAACAGAGCCAAACAAAAAAAGCAGGCAGCAAACAAACGTTCATGGTACTATAGCGAATTCTCCACATAAAAGAATTGGGGTTTGAGGTTCAGAAAGCAAAGGGATTATATACATATAAACAAAACAATCTCCTTTCATTTAAAGGTGTATGTGTGAAAAAAATACATTAGAGCAGATGACGAAGTCTAAGTAGACACAGAGGAAGTTTTAAATGATCAGACAGGTAAGGACGCTTACAATCCAATGGCGAGCAGATAAAGGATCACAATCGCGCATGGCTTCCAACTCACACTTAAGTAGCGTTTCCTCCGCATAGAATGCATTATTGTGAACATTGTCCTTTCCTGGCTCTTCAACTCTGACATTCACTTCAACAACCTAGAGGGAATGGTAATAGGAGCAGGAAAAAGTACATTTAAAACAAATTAGAAGTCGGGAGAAGGTTGAAGCAAGCTGCTGAATATCAAGCATAATCGATTTGCATCTTATGTAGCCATCTGGACAGAGATATGGATTCAAAGACATCACTTACCTGATTGTACATCTCTCCCGGCTTACAATCGACTGCCATATCCATACGAGCAACAAAAAAGTGTTGATGAACTGGGGCATATAATCCTGGGGCAATTGTTGTACCATATTTCCTGGTTTCTCCAGGTTGCAGAGCCCCTAAACTAAGAATTCCAGTAAGTTTAACTTCTGCTTCAATTTTCCCATCCTGCAGCAAGAGATTTATTTCAAATCACAGTGCACACTTTGGTTCACCCACTAATCCTGATACCCCTTAGCTTTCTACAACTAGCACAGGGCTGAGATCTTTTAGCCAATCACTCACAAATGGAAATAAGGCAGTGGAAGAGTTCATTTTATTCATCTAGATAGCCAATATATGAAACAGTCTACACTCTATTCCAGTTGTTTTCCTACTGTGTTCTCGGTCTTTGCTTTTCTGTATGGCACAACAGTACACCAGTCACGTGCCCTGCCCTGACATTAAATAGACCTAAAGCTAGGTGTTCTATGGAACTAAGTTACCGCTGGTGAACTCATTTCACTTGCCTGGTAAAAGTGCCAGTAGAAACCATATTCATAATTAGCCACAGTACAGATAAAAGAAACAGTTAGCCGTCTCGATCTTCGAACTTCTGCATGACCTGTCCTCCAGTCTTGGTGCTTCCACAGGATTCCATGATCTTCTTCATGCAAGCATACACAATTTTCAATTGTTTCAACTCCTCCAGTGAAGTTTGTGAAATGAGCATCATAATTTTTTATATAGCCCAAGCAATCACACGCCTGAAAGTCAACAGTAGGAACTTATAGTGATGTTCACTTTAGCATAGAACTGAAATGCAACCAACAACTACATAAGAAAAGTAAACCTTCTTAAGAGAATGAGCATTTTTCCCAAGGCCATCTTCGCCAGCATCAAATGCATTTTTTCTGTAATGTGGATCATTAGGATCACCATAGGGCACAACCATCTCCACAAAACTCAACCGATGAGCTATAGGTCTCCTACCCCGACTTCCATCAACATAGGCAACCGAGTGAATGACCAAGCCTTCCCTTGGAGTGAAACCAATGCGAAAGTTCCACTGAAGTAAAATTTTAGAATGAGTCTAAATTGCAATTGATGACTGTGAAAACAAAATTGCTAAAATATGAAGGGCATACCTTCTGCCACTCTACATAATGACCTCTGACGCGAAAGCTTGGCCCTTCGGGCTGAACAATTTGAAGGGGTTTAACATCACTTCTATCTACACCACCCCTTGTTTCACCAGGAGTATAATTCCTCAGTTGATCAGCTGGAGGTAGCGGAACAAGCTTACGATCTTCAAACTCAACCACTACCATATTTTGCATATCAACAAGAACGTGAATTCCTTCAACAGGCCGTGCATAACCATTTTCAAGAGGGCAGTCACTTTCGGTCCGACAAAATATAAGTGGTTTTGCAAGTCTACGACTAGGAGAATCAGCCTCACTGTGGTAACCAACACACCTGCATTAAGCATAGAATATCAGTATGACAAAGAAATAGTTAGCATATCTGCTGTTGTTGAGCCAAGAGAGATGTTCTTTTAGGTACTACAGACCAGGGATCAACCATAACCAAATCCATATCATCAACTCCCCTCTTCTTCATTGCTTCAATAAATGGAGGGAAATCCTTCACAACAGCTTCACATTCAGCATATTCTGCAGCATCCTACATTAGGAAAATATATTAGCACAATAACTTCTGTGGTCTCTATTACCACCTATAATCCTCCTGAATTTGCTGTGCCCATATGTCCAAAAAGAAAAGAACATCACAGAATAAGACTACCCTAAGAGATCAGAAAATGATCCTCCAAAAAAACATGCTTGCTTTATGCTGAGATCACTAACATGGTAGTTGGGCATTTCATGAAAACCGGCTATCATAAAAATAACTCTGCCACTTACAAAGGATTAGGTAGCGGTGTCTCCAATTTAAAATATGACAAGCAAAGACCAAAATTTTCAATCAGACGTGACAAGTTCAGACAAACATTGCACGTTCATATACTTTCATGATCTCAATCAAAAAATGATTTCATCCATGCAGATAGCATAAGCATTGCTATATGTTCCTAAGATATAATGAACTCAGGGGCCTGAAAGAACAGTTCCAGCATTGCAATATTACCATTGGTGGCTGAACATCAGGTACTACTTTGGATGAAATTACTTTTCCTCGATGATGTCCACCTCTTGTTGTTGCATGTACTTCAGACAACTCAACAATCCACAAGCTGGTCTCATTGGATTTCTTATTGTAAACAACAAGTCTAGCTCGCCTTGCTGGGAGCTTACTAGGAATCACTGGTCCTCCTTTTGATCTAGGCAACAAATTAGGCTGAAAAGGTGGGAAAAAATATGCATCTGCCAGCGCCACTACACTCTTATCTGGTTCCAACAGGACCACTTCAATAAATCTCATGCTATCTCGGACCTGTAAAAAAATAATGGAAAAGGTCAGACAGAACTAAACTTATATTGAGTGGCTTTAGTATATCTAATGAATATGAGGAAATTATATCTAAAATGGAAGAGGAATAGATAAGCCATTTAGACCTCAGGCGTTGCTCCCGCTGCTCTGACAGTTCCTACGGCCACAGAGATTTCGGCAGCAGACAGAGGGTCCAAAGGATGTTTGCTTTGAGGCCTTGTCAAGACCTGAATACCTGAATAAGCAAGCATCAATCAGTAACTGCAACATTAAACTCAAAGCTAATAAAAACATAAATAAATCTACAAGCTCTTGCACAAGTTAGCAGATATTTGATTCCAAACATAAGAGAGAGCACATGCATCAAGTAAAACATTTTCTTCAAACAATTCCGCTGTCTTATTCCAGATTGCCAAAACAAAACTACATTCTGCAAACATGCATAGTCACAACGGACAATGAAACGTGAGGCAGTCAGCCTACAAATCTCACATACAGAGACCTCATCAGAGGTTGATTATTGACATCAAAATAGCTGGGAAAACAAAATGGCATGATATAGCTTCCAAATACTGGAGCAAAATGGCATGAATTTTGCACTGGACTCTTAAAGCCACCATAAACTATAACAGTTTTAGTTGAGAAAAAAATGAAAGCTTAACTAGCTGTCAGTGTAGACTTGAAATAGCTTTTAACTTGTGAAACAACATCAGCTTTCTTTTCATTTTAGCATGATTAGTTTTTTCAGAACTCATAGAACATATTGAAGAATTAATCAATTTCCACAAAAAAACAAAACAGTCAATACCAAATGCAAAATCTAGTTCATTATTGGCTTGGTCGTCCAGATAAAATACGCAAAGAATTTCCTCGTCCTTAAAATGCAGAAATAACAATCAAAGAGAGAAAATACCAAAAAAAACAATCAAAGAGAGAACAAAATTGCCACAACAGTTCAAAAGGAGACTTTTATTGAAATAGCAGCTCAAGCTTAACCGCATAATATTTCAAGAACAAGTATATAAACCGCGGATCTCGATCAGCAAACATCACATGCATATTTTGATTGCACAGGAACCAGAACAGGCGATAGTGTTTATACTAAAAACATGGAATCTCCGATCAGGAACAATAAATCAATGAGAAGCGCCAGAGCATTTTTATTTGCTGACGATCGCATTCATCAAGCGAAAATGCGAAATAAAAGAACCTTTACTGGCGGCGCTAGGAGAGGCATCCGGCCTTATCAAGGTTGCGGCAGCGGTAGCTGCAGTAGTCGCTTTCTTGCTCATCTGATCCTCCGATGGAGCAGAAGCCGCACTCCAATCAGCAGCAGCGGACGCGGATACCGACTCCCTGCGTACTACGGTGGCTGAATCGCCGGCGGCAGCCGTAGGGCAACAAGCAACCGCCGCCTGAGAAGTATGCGCCGCCTTTTTCTGAGTTGTGGCCATTGTAACTGGTTTGCAATCTCTCCGAATCCCCCGTAATGCGAGTCGCAATCTTCTGACATACAGCAATCAGTCGAACTCCCTGACACCGCCGCTGCCACCCCAACAGCGCCACCAGAACGTACAGACAGATATTCCTGCAAGTTTGAATGATGATTAAAAGTGAAAAATACAAGGATCCAATCTAGGGCTCGTCTCTGATCAGCAATGGCTTCCCATCCATATATAACTCCAATTTCAATATTTTACATCCAGTCAAGAGGGCAGAGAATATGGTGGCATTTATAGACACGTGATGCGATCTTTTTGTAGACCTCAACAAATTTCGTAAATCTATTTTTCTTTTTTACTATTTTTTTCAAAATGGTTCTTCCGTTTCAACTTTGAAAGATAAGTGGAATTGGTACGAGCGTGTGGAGTGATTGATAGGAGCAATTGCTTTTGACTATAGCAAAACAAAATTTGCGTGATAAGGCAAGGAATTCTGGAACCTTACTTTTAGAGACACTTTTGATATCATCATTTAATTCGAGGGAATCTATATTTTAATAATCATACAATTTCATTTTTTTATGGTATCCAAACTATATTTTTTGGTTTGACTAAATTATGCATTCATAGAAAAGAATTTATTAAAATGATTTTTACCTTATCTTAATTTCAAATAGAACAATGGAGATTTTCAAATCTTTTCGAATTATACCAGTTCAACAGCATTAGAATCACTAGAAGATAGGAAGAACACGAAATAAAAAATGAGATTATTACGTATTCACATTGACAACTTTACCAATCAGACAGAGACCTTCCAAGTTGAAGTAACGTTTTATTATGGCCATTAGTGTATTAATGGTCGGCATGTCACATTTTATGGTTGGCATATCAAATAATTGGTAGCAACTAGCAAGTCATTCCAAAACGTGCATGATCCGTATTTATACAGAAAAACTCAAGTTTGGTAATATTTTAATCTTTACCTGTAAAAAGGTTATGAGAAGATGCAACCAAATCAATTGACTTGATATTTAGAATTGTGATGATTTGGGTTTTATGAAATTATCTTATATTTATAATTATAACTTAGACTCACACATGCATCGTATTTAGATTTAATTTGCGAAGACCTTATATTGTACCTCAAAATCTCCTTGTAAGTGCACTATTAAGCACTCAAAACTCTTAAGGAGGAGGATGTCTAGGTTTCAATCTCTATTGGATACAAATAATTCATTGGGACCATATCGTAAGCCATAGGCTAAGAATAATCGCTATAAGCCTGAGTTTTACTCCACCTATGTGGAATGGACATTTTGCATAAATCACATGAATTATTTGGATTCAAATAATTTTGGACACGGTGTAATGCAACCCAAGTTGCACCCCAACCTACTAATGACATGGACCAAGAGGATGTGCAAATGGAGCCCCATGGATAGCCCAAGAGTAGTGAGATGGTGGCTGAACGGTGTGAACTCATAAGGCTTCAAGAATGTCCAATTAACACGCCTAAGAGCCAAGAAATTCAAAGAAGCCTTGAATTTGATGATCCAAGGAGTTTGAGCTCGAGAAGAAGGAAATGGACCTCCAAGCCCATTTATGCTTAGTGGGCCTCACACCCACTGGAAAAAACCCGGTCCATTACCATGATCCAAGTCATAGCCCAAAATGAAAGTCCAAAATAGAAGTGCACATGTGGAGTGAATGAAGCACGTGGGATAAAGAATCTATGGTGATTTGGTGTGATCAAAGATCAAGTCAAAACAATTAATGAAAAATATCAAGATAAAAGGAAAGTTCCTATAATTTAGGGAATTTGTCTCCTTAGCTAAGGAAAGGTGTTCCCTACACAACCAACACTCCTTTATCCATTCAAAAATTTCTTACAAGACCAAGACTCCTAAGGAATGGAGAAAACACGTGGCCCAACTTTCCTTCATAGTCTAGTACATGTTTTTGGTCAAATTTTTAGGATTAATTAGTTTCCTAGTTACTTTAAAATTCCCTTTTTATTTTTGCACGAATTTTAGAATTATCTATGCCTATAGAAAGGCCTTAACCTCCTTTGTATTGGACACACAATTTTTGAATTATGTTTTGTGAAATTAGTATTCTCTTTTAGTTTTAAACCTTCTTCAATTTATCTTTTCTCTTTTTGACTTAAGTGACATCGTATTCTTTTGGGACTTATCATTCGATTCTTGGTTGGTAATTCAATACCTGCAGGGGATCGTTTGTGGCGTCTTTGTTCCTACCAAAATTGTGACTTTTGTTGGTTGGACACAAGGTGTTATTAAGGCGTTAGAAACAACAAATTCTTCTGTGTTTTTTCTTAAAGTATCGCAATAGTTGTAGAGTCTTGTCACGAGTTTGACAAAGATTCATATCACGGTGATTATAAAAAAATTGCACCATTAGCCATGAAAGTAATACATTCCTCACGTTTAAAATAAATAATAATACGAGATTCTTTTTTTATATATATAAACGAAGTACGAGCGAAATTCTATGTGAATTTTTTTGTTTGGTCTGCTTAGGGCCCGTTTTGCGCAGCCTCTTAAAATTATAATTGACTTTTAAGAACCTAGAACTACGAGATTGATGAGTTATTTTTTGAAAAAAATGTGTTTATAATCCACTTATAATTTTAAGAAGGTTGCGCAAAACAGGGGCTTAAAGTAAGCATGTGAATCAGGCTCATTATACTGAATCCACCTTTAAAGAAGACGACTTTGTAAGTATTATTTTATTTATTAAATAATAATACGTAATTGTTTTGAAGGCCTTGCTGTGCTGTGATAATGTTTGTTTTTTTATATCATTAGTGTGCTACGCCTAGCTGTCACCTTGTCATTACACTATGAGGATAAAGGACCAGACCAGATTGGACAGATGAGATTCTAGTCTTAGCTTAATAGTGGATGGAAATCATTCCTAGAACCATCTTAGGTTTTGTAATTTATTACAAGTGGCAAGTACCTTGATTCCGTAGGGTTTGATGCTACTCTACTCTAGACGAGTTATTTCAGGCGTACTTCAAAGACAGAAGAATATAGTCACGCTCATGGATGTTTTCAAAAAAAAAAAAATGAGGGGAGACAGAAAAAATTGATTCTGATATTTTAGGGGAGTGAAAACTAAAAAAACAAATATGTTGAAAATATTAAAAAGTTGAGAATAATCCCACTAAAACTGTAAAGAAACAAATTGAGGGGTTGCCGCCCCTGATTTTGTCTAAATTTTATTAGGCTTTTAATGATAATTAAAATTAATTATTGCAAGCTCCAAGTATTTCAAGGGCACTCTTGCAGTTACTAATATTCCACTAAGCAAGTTTACCTCGATTCCTTTTGCGAAAAGCCGAAAACTGAGTATTTTTTACTCCGATTATAGATGATTGAGCATTTAAATAAGGGATAGGTTCAATGGACACCATTTTAGACACCATTTTAGACACCATTTTATTAAAAGTCTATGTTTAGGGTCCGTAGGGTTCAGGGTTTGGAGTTTAGGGTTTAGGTTTTTGGTTTTTAGGATTTAGGGTTTATATTTTTGAAATTGGGGCTTAGGGTTTAGAGTTGTAAATAGGTTTAGGGTCTAAGCAAATGAGAATGTGACTATTGGTGTTAGAAAATAGGCATACTGAATGCCTTATTTATAGGGAGAAATTAGAGTCCAATCATAATTATGGTGGCAGAATCCTACCATAATAAGGACTCTCAATATTAGGTAATTAACAAATAATTACTTCTAATTAGGGTAATAGAATACTACTCTAATTAGAATTGTTAATATTAGGTAATAAACAAATCAATTGCCATAATTAATTCAATTAGACATATAAAATATATATTTTGTCTAACAGCTCCCACTCGGCTACATAAGCCATATTACAAAATATAGTTTTCAAAATCTCCCAATGCTTCATACGAGAAATGAGTCATGCAACCATAAGTAACTAGTAGTGTCATATTAAGTCATCATCTAACTAACATGACACTTTCAAAGTGATGATACCCCAAATCCTCTTGGCATCAGCGATAACTACACATCCCTTTAAGCTATACAATATTTGGTTATATATTTAATGTAACCGCCATGTCAAATATGGTGAAGTTAGACAGATTATTCCTTAGACACTAATGACCATCCGTATCAACTCAACTGCTTTCCTAGCATGGTCCGATGGATTATATAGATCTTAACCCTTGGATGACATATTAAAGTAGCATCATCAAGCCTCAACTTCAAGTCATAGCTCTAAGTCAAAGAGTAACATCTAATTGGACAAACGTATGTTCATGTGATCACACAATGACAATCAGGGGATTCTTTTGTCATTTTCACAAGGTCATTCTATAGCACACGCAGTACGATATGTGTGTCATGGAATAACTCTCACTTAGGTGGGCATGTCACTCACTTATGTCATGCGAATCGTAGCCGTTTATAAATACACTTAGTTTTTATCCTCTACATTTGGCTTTAAAGCTTTAATGTGAAAACCCAGACATTTCCCATTCGATTCACTTAGAATCTCATTTCAGACCTACAGAAGCGACTGTCCAAAACATTTATCAACCTCATCCTTCATACTACGCAAGCATAAGGGTGATTTCTCATGTGATAGAGCCAATCATTAAGCTTTTTGTGACATTTATTGTGCCTTATTAATTGATTGCATACACGAAAGTATTGCCCGAATGAAAGAAAACGTAAGTTTTATTTCATAATCAATTGTTACAAAAACATGTCCTTATCGTTAACAAGATGTGATCAAACCCTAAGTAATCCTAGATTCATGACATGAGCTCTAAACACATCTCTAGGAATGGGTTTAGTCATCGGATTGGTAATCATCTTGTAAGTAGAAAATATACTTGATGCTTATATCCACTTTGTTGATAGCATCTCAAACAAAGTGGTAGCGTCTATGAATGTGCTTTGTCTTCCTATGGAATTTTGGATCTTTAGCAAACTGAGTCGCTGTAGTATTATTGCAGTTTATTTCTACAGGATCATCGAGTCTCAAAACCAAATTGAGGTACTATAGAAAAATTTTAAGCTAAAAGTATCTCTTGCACTGCTACATTGCATGCGATATATTCTACTTCCATAGTTGACAAAGTGATGAAGCCTTGGTTCTTGCTGCACCAAGATATGGCTCTTCCACCAAGGATGAAGACATATCCAGATGTTGACTTGGACACATTCAAACCATTTCCCCAATCGGCATCTGTAAACCCTTCAAACGTAAGTCTCCCCCTTGATAGCATAGAACTAGATCGATCGTTTTACGAAGATAACGAAAGATCCTCTTGACTACTTGTCCCTCATGTGGCAAGTTCCCACCTTGAATAGGTGTGGGGTTACACTATTCTTGGTGGTTTGAAACATATTCTTCCCCACATCAAAAGATAGTGACGAATCTTGTTGCAACTCATACAAATGACCATCATTTTTTATTTCTCCGATAGTTGGGAACTGATCCTATAGGAATTTGACATTGCGACTGTCAATTTAAGTCATGCCCCCATTCGGGTGTTTGCCAAATATCACATATCCTTTTGAATGCTCAGGGTATCGAATGAACACCCTCTTGGTTGCTCTTGGACCAAGTTTGTCATGCTGATGGGTTGGGTTGTGCACATAGCCCGCCGAACCCCATGGTCGCATATGGTCTAAGATTGGTTTTCTTCCATTCTATAACTCATATAGAGTGGTGGACACACTCTTGCTTGGTACTCTATTGAGGATGTATGTTGCCGTGAACAATGCATCTCCTTAAAAGTTAATAGATAGGTTGTCTTGCGCCATCATAGACCTAACCATATCAAGCAAGGTGCGGTTCCTATGTTGTTGCGGGGTATAAGGAATGGTAAGTTGCCTTACTATGATCTTTCATCACAATACTCTTTGAACAGATCATAAAGGTATTCGCGACCACGGTCAATCCAAAGAATCTTAACTCTTCTGTCCAACTGGTTCTCTACATCAGCTACGTAGCGTTTGAACACATCAAGTACTTCATGGTGATGAGATAACAAATACACGTGTCTGAAACACGAGAAGTCGTCTATGATGGTGATGAAATAAGAAGCCTCATTGTGTGCTCTCATGCTCATGGGTCCGCAAATGTCTAAATAGATTAAATCTAATGGATTTGAGGCTCGAGAAGTCTTACCGAAAGGCTTCTTGCTAGCTTTGCCATCTAAGCAAGGCACACACACTGGCAACTTATCCTTAGTGGGTTGGTTTAATAGACCGCACTTAGCCAGTTTGTTTAACCTATCTTGACCAATGTGACCAAGTCTAGCATGCCATTTAATAAATTTAGAAATTGTATCAATGTTGGAAAGTAACGAAAAGGATGAATTAATAGAATCGTTATAAATTCCATCCAAATCAAAAATGCAAAAACCATGTTTGTATGGCTCGTGACCAAACACATCGTCACCGCGCTCAATTTTCAATCCACTAGGACGGAAATTAAATGAAAAACCTAATTGTAACAAAGAAACAACTGAAACTAAACAATAGCGGGCTCCCAGCACATAGATTGTGTCATGTAATAGCACTGTTGTTCCCCATAGTTATGCTTTGTATTTCGGCGCCACAGCGATGAAACTCGACAAATCCAACACAATCATTCACTACGTGTTGGGACGCTTATGAATGAACAATCCATTTAGAAAAGGAGTTATCAATTAATGCATGGGAGAAAACACATAATTTGGGGCTATTTGGAAACTAAGGTACCTTTTTAGGCTCGGAACAGTCCCGAGAGTAGTGACCTTTCTTTTTGCAATTATAGCACTTCACACATGCTATATTCTTGGGGCCGTGAACCTTGGTTGTCTAGTGATTTTCTTTCTTTAAACAAATTACTGAGTTTTCTTTGCTGACTTACCAAATTTCTTGTTTCTCTTAGGGTTTCCCCATGAGTAGCAAGAACTTTGGCAGGGGGTGCGGAAGCTCGCAGGCTCTCATCTTCAAGCTCGAGATGGTTGGATATGTCATCAAATGTCTTGATGTTCACATCATGATTCATCATAGTTTTGAATAGAGTCCAGCGTTTGTCTTTCCTTTCATCAGGTAGTGAACGGATAACATTATTTACCTGTTCGAACTCAGAAATATCGATCCCACTAGCCCTGAATCACGAAGCATGGTATTCATGATGCAGAGGTGTTCAAGTACAAGTCAACTTGAATCAATCTTATACTAAAGCCAATTTAGGTGCAAGGCAGGAAGCCTTGTAGCTGATGTTTGGCCGTACTTCTACTTGAGTTTGTCCCGTATGGACTTGGTCGTGAGCTCTATATCGTATGTGCCAATCAAGTCGTCATGCATGCAGTACAATATAGTATAGCATGCACTACGATCCTTCTTGGCCCATGCTTCGTAGGTTGGTAAGGTTTTTGTTGGTTCTTCCATGGTTATATGCTCAAGAATGTTTTTTTCGTGCAGGAAATACTGAATCTTCCTGAAGCAGATGTCATAGTTTTAACTTATCACTAGAAGAGAGCTTGTTTATCACACTTGAGGGTGCCATTTTGCAAGTATATTTTAAGAAGTACATTAGACACAATTTTAAAATTAGATTTTCTGTGAAAAATTTGGATTATGTTATACGTACGAAAATTTTGCTAGGCTCATAATCATTACGTCCTTCATAACCAGAAATTTCTAAAAAATTCTATATTGAAACAAATTCCAACAAAAACACATATTAACACATATGGCCAAACGGATTGACACATGTAATTGTTAATTGTAATAATTTGATGGTTTTTGCCGTAGAACATTTATTATTTAATTTTAATTTAATCTAGCCAAAATAATTGGCACAAACAAATTGTTAACGTATAACAATTTGATTTTCTTTTAACACATAGTTTAAGAAAAAAACATTTAAAACTATCAAAAGAATCTAAATTGGTTTAGAGATGATCCTTAATTGATTTGGTAAGCACCCACGTAGTTGATCTTGTACTATAATTCCAGTTATCAACTGCCTAGACAGTGCTACCATTACTCGTGAAAAATCTAGATTTCTGGTGGAGACACAACGGTCACACTTAAGAATTAGCCATAGACAACCCCACAAGCATGATTAATGCGAATTTCTTTTGAAATTAAAAATAATTATGTAATATAATTTTGATTACCATAATTTAATTATTAACACATAGTTAATAATTATTTGTTCATTAATTTTATTAGTTTGAAAATTAATTCCTACTTCACATAAGCATGATTGGAATTAAAATTGCACTTAGCATATTATTTCTAATCATGCATATTAAGAATTAAATTGTACTAAGCAAATTAAATTAATTCCTAATCATGCTTACTAATAATTAAATTACACTAAATAAATTAAATTAATTTTTAATCATGTATGTTAAGAATTAAAAATTTTATTTGCACTTAGCAAATAAAAATAAATAATTCCTAATCATGCATACTAGATAATTTATTTAACACATAAATGGAATTAAATAAATATAGACATGCTTATATTCTTAAAACTCATTTATGGAATGTTAACACAATTAAAATATTCAGAATAACTAAAAAATTATGAACAGAATAATTAATACATAATTATCTCCAAAACATTGTTGACATATAGTTAAATATTAAAATATTAGCACATAGTTAATATAAATATTTTGAATAAAACCAATCACAACACATTTAATTAGATAAACGAATATTATTTATCGCCAAGATAATTATTACTCATATAATTATCAGTAATTATCACTAATATAATACAAAGATAATTCTTGAAATAATTATTCGTTGATTAAATAGATTAATAAATAATTATTCGAGCATAATAAAAAACGAACAGATCGAATTAGTTATGGGATTAATCGTAAAAGAAAATGAACATAGTCAGATATCGGAACCTCGCTTTGATACTACTGTGGACCTAGTTAGAATAAATTTAATAGTTAAACTAAATACAAACGAATTATATCTTTAATGCGGAAGCGTATAGAGCCGTAATGTTCTAATTGATTATATCACGAGTACGAACAAGAGTCTACCAGAGTCTTCTTGTAATCCACGTACTTAAATCTCCGCTTTCACAGATGATAAGACAACAATTCGAGAGAAACTATATATACATATATATTTTTGGGTCTCAACACATGAGAATAATAATTCTGGAGTGAGTTCTAATACGTCAGGAAAGATTGTACTCCAACCTTAATTATGGTGGCAAAATCCTATCATAATAAGGACTTTCAATATAAGGTAATTAATAAATAATTACCCTAATTAATTCAATTATACTAAAAACATATTTTGTACTTTTATGTATTATTCCATGTCTCCTTCTCACCATGTTCTTTCAAAACCTAAGCATCTACTCCAAGTCTTGCAGAATCACACAACATGCAAAGACATCTCCCAAAAACTCCCAGTGATGAGTCGAATCATCCATATAAAAAAAATAGGAGACCCTTCTTTTTGTCACACCTTGCTAACTAAGGCACTGTTTGGTAACCTGATAACGCTTATCCGACAGTTATCCCGGTTGCGTATAACCGAGTGGTAACTATTTTTGTCATTCGTTTGGTATCCTGATAACAAATCCCAGAAGTTATGCCAAACCACCATTTTGTAGCCATTTTTCTTGCACGGATTTACTGTGATTTGGAATAGAACATATCATTTTACCTCTTTACCCTTGAATTTCGATTAAAAGGGTTCCAAACCCTTTTCTTTCCCGTCTCGGCGACAGAACACTCCCAGCCGCGAGTTGATTCTCCTTCACGCTTCTTCGTCGCAACCGAAAATGGCAAGAAACCATCCCGGAGCAAATCTTCGTGCTTCTTCGTCACGACGAAACCTTCATTTGCGTAAGTCTTCTTATCTCAAATTTTGTTGTTCGTTTTATGTTTAGGGTTTGATTTTTGAACGAAAATTTAAGATGTGCACGGGTGGTTACCATGGTCGTGTCCTTAGTTTGAATGCACCTAGAACTTCCCTAATCGCTGTATGCAAATCAAAAATCCGTGTCCTTTGTTGTTAAGTTTTGCAGTCCAATCTCTGTTTATCAACGTTGTTACTCTTTCTGCAATGGCTTTTCTTCTGTATAGGTAATTTTATTATTGAGCTTTTACGGTATTTATTGTTGATTTATGCATTCATTAGTTGAGGGCCAATATTTTGGAGGCAAAGTTATTTATTCTTGTTGAGGTACATTGTTACTTTTATGCGGATCCAGTGAATTTTCAGCATGTTTGTAGTGTACAAGACTTGTTTCACTTCTTGTCCTTATTAATATGCGAATCCATTTAGTTTTTATACTGGTACAGTGTTTATATTTGATACTCTATGAATTTTCCTTCTTCGATTTATTAATATCGTGAGTTATTGATTTTGCATTGCCTAGATTCCGTACCCTTCAACAACCAACTCATTTTTCTTTGCGAAAGTATGCCCGTGAAGGCCGGAGTTACCTTTTGAAACGCCATCTCCCTCCACCAACAATTGATCTGACAAGATCACCGAAGCAAGGTGAGAAGAATGGCAATCGAATTATCTTGGATGGGGTGGTAGACAAAAATCATAATGTAGCACGCTGTCTCTTCGTTACTGCTCCACCCTCCTCTTGTTTGAAGGAAGATCGTAACACCAACGCGTGGATCGCAGATTTCTTCATGTAGTTACCTTTTGTACTAGGCTCATAAAATCCAAATGTAAAACGACGTTTAAGACTATATAGGGACCCGACTTTGTATTATGCCTTTGGGGCTTCTACTGTGATTATTTTGTATTCTGCTTTTGGTGGCTAAGCAACTTTAGTTTTGATGGTGTATACTACTGTGGTTAGTTTTCTGTGTAGTATACATAAGCTAATGCACCTGTTTGCTGTCAACTTTAGTTTTTATGGATTGTAATTACAGTTTAATCATCCATCCATCCAGTTGGGAGAGCAATTTAAGTCACTGGAAGTACAAAATTTTGATGGATTGCTCAATCTTGGTCATGGCTTAAATCCCTGTAATTAAAAAATTTTGGCAGTAAGATTCCTATTACATTTTAATCATCCATCCAGTTGGGAGACAATGGAATAAAGCCAAAATAAGTGCATCTGTTTCAATTTCTCCCACAAGTCGGCTGAATCCAAGACGACGGAGTGGGTTGTATGATTGAATGGTACTCCGCTCAACTACAAGAAATCGTTAAGTAGACGATATGCCTTTGACCAATTATGCATTTTATTCTGCACGTTTTTGGCAGTCAGAGCGCATTTCAACTGGGCATTCACCTTGTTTGCCGCCTTCCCGTATGCTGCCTGCTTTCATCCCAGCCCGGCCTTCCAGCCTTCAAGAGCAAGATCTTGTAAACAAGCAAGAAAAGGCTTTTCTTCGTCGGGCGAGAAATAAACTTTGGTTGTGCGGCAGATCTTAATCCGCCTATGTGTAGGAGGAGCGTCATCATCAAAACGCCATGATATCACCTCTTGCGCAACATCATTATGCAGATCAGCCATCAAAGAAGTTCCTATAGAAAGAACAGTAGCTATTACCATTAGAGACGTATGCAAGTTAATCATTATTATAACCGAATAATCAATAAACAAAAACACCGACAATCCAAATAAAGTAAAGGAATCCAAATAAAAGTAAATCCATTTGAATGTAAGGTGTTGGTTGATCTACCGGGCCGATTTCTAAAATTCCGGAAACTTTCGAATCCGGACCAACTATGAAATCGAACCCAAAAATATATTTAATCCGTGTTCTAGAGCTGAGGGATAGCCGTACTAACCTTGCTTGGACGGAATGAGTTGAAACCCGCCGGAATCCGTCGAACCACGAACAAGAACCGTGGGAAACTTTGGTCACGGAACCCCCAAAACAAAGGTCTCTATCCGGAGCGCTCCCTAGCTAGTGAAGGGGTTGCTAGACCCATATTTCCGGCAAATCCGGCGACGAGAAAATCATCTCGGTCGTTTTCTCCTCGTCGCGATGAAGACGAAGAAGAAGAGCGGAAGTCTCTATAGTCCCGTGTTTTTCGACCGACATATTCATCTCTTATAATTCACTTGGGCTTCACGACCCAATTGAATAAATATCATGATTTGGGCTCGAATTTAATTCGAGCCCAATTGCAAATTAAGTCTTTGGATTCAATCTCATTAAACCCGATAAAATTGCAATTGAATTGGATGGTCTCACCAGTACCCAATTAATTCTCGTCCGTACGATTCGCCAATTATGTCTCACATAATTAATTAATTAATTAATTCTTCAGTTCACCAAATAGAGCGACAGGATCCATATCAGAATCGGTACTACCATAAGCTGCATCTAGCAATGCATTATGATTCAATTAAATATAGATAAATCGTAATCCTATAAATCCCATTTAGTATCAATTCTTTCGTCACTTAATATCCAATGATTAATATCAAGCGTATGAATGTGTCATCCTTGACTATTAATCACTTTCTTGATATATCAGTAAATAATCGTTATTATGCGATTATCACATAAT
>JAOWBN010000001.1:906089-916240 GCA_028565015.1 Pinguicula moranensis | reverse complement strand
TGCCAATGCAACTTCCATCTGAATTGAGCTTGACCCAACCCGTGGGGGGTTTCTCCCAATAGATTGCTCTAGCTTTCGTGCGTGGTTTGAAATTGAGCTCAAGGTTTCAAGCTTTTATTCTGTTCCAGATAGTCACGAATCTAATGGAGTTTATGAGTTTCGCAATTCGTTGAACAATATATGGTCATTGAAAATTGTTGCTAGCTTAATTGATACTGTAATTCATCAGTAACAAGAATATCGAAATGTTTAATTTCACACAAAATGTTTAGCTTCTGCTTTTTTGTTTAAAAAAGGGAGAAGTATCGATTCAGACAAATATCATCACTATCAACCTCCTTCCCCACCTTTTTTATTTTATTTATGTGCATCCTTCGGGTGGATGTCAAATCACATACAAGAAATGTTTGAGGCTCTAAGCCAACATAGCAAGTACAAGGAGAGAATCTAAAGCGGGCGCTGGGTGCTATCTTGAGAGAATTAGGTCTATCCCCACGAGTATTGTTCCTTCTAGCTCCTGCAATGGAGATAGAGTAGTAGGAACTGTTAGAAATAATAAGTAGGTAGACTAAATCCTTCCTATGTCAACGAACCCCTCAGGCTCCACCCGTCTTGTCTTGTCCCGACCGGCCTCCATGGAGGCTCGAAAGCTCAATATGCACCGTAAGTATGGCAATCCCCCCATTTTCCATTCGCAGACGCCCCCGGTTCATCGGAGATAGCTGCGACGAGTACATTATTCTTTGGTCCAACCCTGTTGTTCCTTGTTTGGCTAGATCATCTACAATGCTATTGCCTTCTCTATACTGATGCATCACCTTCATATGCAGCCCCACTACAATCTCCATAAGCTTGTCCCAGTAGTCCCATAAGTAGCAGAGGTCACACTTGTTTTGTCTCAACCACTGGACCACAATCATGGAGCCTGTTTCTACGACTGCGTGATACCATCCTTGTTCTTTGCAAAGTCGGATTCCTTCACTCACTGCACGTAACTCAACACTGTTGTTCATTCCTTCTCCAAAGCATCTAAAATAGGCAACTCTAAAGATTCCTTTTTTGTCCCGCACTATTCCACCACCACCCGACATCCCTGGATTTCCAAAACAACTTCCATCACAGTTTAGCTTCATCCAGCCGTTCGGAGGAGGCGTCCATTTCACAATGGTGGATTCCTTCCTTGGGATCCTCATATTCTGAATACATAGCTCAGTCAGTAAATACTTGTCCGTCCCCTGCAAAAGACAACGAGAGTTAGCACAGTTAAAAATATCACTAATGGAAATGCGTACTTGTCTCTAGATTTGGTCTGCTGAAGTCCGTGTTCCTTCGAACCGTGCTCTACCTTAGCCATAAGTACCATGTGATAATCGTTGGTGTAAGGCCCATTAATGTTCCCGTCATCGAGTTCTTATTTGCATATGTGAACCAGTAAAGTAATCTACCTTTCCAGGTTTGCTACTCGAGTTGCGGAATTCAAAACAATGTATCAGCTTTTTCCCATACGCTCCTCGCGATTTCGCTTGTACCAAATATGTGGTCTCGGGAATCTGCTCACAGCAATCACAGGTGGATGCCAGTTGAATGCCTCAACGTCTTATGTTTCATGCAGAGGTAGGCACCTATGCCATGTACGCCAGGCACACGTCGCCATTTTAGGCCGTAGGGCCTTGTTCCAAATTCCTCCCCATTCTATTTGTGTCGGCCCCCTCGCTCTGATGCTCTCTAAAACTGATTTAAAGCTGAATTCACCTTTCTTACTCGGGGTCCAGATGCAGCTGTCCTCTCCCCTCTCTTCATGATTTATCAGAATTTTTTTTCTCAGTATTTCCTCGCATATTTCTTGTCCCACCGCCTCCCGTACCTTCTCGGCATTTCAGAGATTTCCTCGCCAGAAATCCTGTATTTTTTTTATCGCTAAGCACCTTTTTGGGACATTGAATAGCAAGTGATCCCTCTCCAATCCATTTATCATACCAAAAATATGAATTTCCTTTTCTTATCATAATTTGAATATTCTCCATCACTTCATTTCGCATGCATTACATATTTCCAAAGGCAAGAGTCCTCACCTCGTACCGCCCTCGTGAATAAGTGCTCTTTTTTATTATATTTGGCCTTGAAAAATCTTGCCCACTGACTAGACTCAGTTATCATTTTAAAACAAAGTTTCATTGCCACTGCTTTTTGAACCTCCTTAAGGTCTTTGATGCCTTGTCCTCCTTCATCGATCGGCTTGCAGATTATTTTCCACCCTAGCCAGTGCATTTTCATTTTCCTTCGGCCTCCCCCCATAGAAAATCCGCCATGCAGTGGTGCAACTCCTCTAGGCAATATTGCGGTAGCCTCATAATTGATAAAGTGTGTATGGGGATACTGGATAATGTGTGCCTGATCAAATAATTTTCCTTTCCATCCGGTTATCTTGTTCATAATTTTAGACATTATTTTAGAATTTGTTTAGCTTCTGCTTGCACTTGGTGGATTGGAATTCCAGTACCTGTTTTTGTGTATGTAGCACCAGAGTTTTGAGTTCTTTGAAAGACTACACCGTGGGAATTCAATAGTGCTGAAGACTTTTGTAGTTTAGCTTACTTCAATATTTGGGTTATTTAGCTTTGGTCAATGACTTCTTAAAAATCTCCAATTATTTTTGTTTGTAGTTTCGATAAACAAATTCTAGTAGTTTCTGTGGTTGGACTTATTCCTTTTCTACTGTTTTTTTAAGATTTTAGCATTGTGCTTCTTATTAATGCTGAACCTATTCTTCCTGGTCAATTGAGCCAGCATTGAAGTTGAACTTATATGAAGTGCTATCCTCAAGCATTAAAATGAGTCATTGAGAACTGTATGGAACTTTGCTCTTATTCAAAATTCTTTCGCTGTTCCAGGAAACTTCAAACATCTCCATACATGATGCCAAGACCACTGATGGGGCTTGCTATTTGGAGTTAAAAGTGCCGTTAAGATCAAAACTTAATGTAGGATTCTGGAACTTCTTGGAAAAATATGGATTTCGTTATGGGGATGCATATTCTAGACCGTTGCTTCCTTCAGAGGTTCTATTTCGAACTCTTTTAAGTGTTTTCCAATTGTTTTGAGTTTCAGTCATTTGGATCTTTATAAACTGTTTGTTCCAGTTTTCCTTATCTAATTATCCACTATGATTTTACTTACAAATCACATCTGAAATGACCTCGCATTTTTTCCCAACTCCGCCTGTATTTGCTAATTTTTGCAAGAAAATGCTACCAGTGTCCGGAACAAATAGTTAATGCATAAAGTTATTTGAATGCAATCACCAAAGAAACTTTCGACTCCTGTTGTGCGCTATGTTGTTTGTTGCTTTTCTCACGTGAAGTTTCTTTGAGCTGCATAATATTGTGGATCTAATTTTTGTCCCTGCTTTTTTATTGTTAATTTGTGTAACTTGACATTTAAAGGTGATGGCAATGCTTAAAGGACTTCGTAAAGAGACCAGAAAAAAACTCATATCAAAAGGGTACTTCCCCCAGGATGGATACATCCTCAGATTCTTACCAGTTCCTCCAAACTGTTTGTCTGTGCCTGATGTTTCTGATGGAATCAGTACAATGTCCACGGTTAGACATTGAATTGAATCTAAAATCCTTCTCAAAATTTTCTGATTGGCTGCTTGCTGATTGTGATATTCTTGTTGGTATTCAGGATTATTCTATAACATTGCTGAAAAAAGTGCTGAGACTAGTAGAAATCATAAAGAACTCAAGGTCTGGGATGCCAAATTTCGAATCTCAGGAGATTGAGGCAAATGATTTACAAGCTGCCGTAGCGCAATACCTTCAATACAGAGGCACCAGCAAGGTACTTATTTCGAACGATTACCATTTATGACAAAATAAACACCTATGTCATGCATAATTATTTGTGTTCTTTTTTTAAGCAATTATTTATATGTTTCATGATCTTTCGCTGAATTTCTATCATGCCCTTCGTGTGATATGCTTTATTAGGCTGCTCGTGATGTGGATTCTCGTTTTGGAGTGAACAAAGAAATTAATGCCTCATCAACTAAAGCCTGGCTTGAGAAGATGAAAACTCTATTCATTCGTAAGGGATCTGGATTTTCTTCTCGCAGTGTTATAACTGGAGATCCTTTCAAAGGAGTGTCTGAGATTGGACTGCCTTATGAAATAGCTCAAAAGATTACTGTTGAGGAGCGAGTAACTCCACACAACATGGAGTTTTTACAGAAACTAGTGGATGAAAAACTCTGCTTAACTTACCGGGATGGCCAATCTACATATTCACTTCGCGAGGGGTCCAAAGGACATACATGTCTGAGACCTGGCCAGATCGTACATCGAAGAATAATGGATGGGGATATTGTCTTCATCAATAGGCCTCCGACTACGCACAAGCACTCCTTACAAGCATTGTCGGTGTATGTCCATGATGATCATACTGTCAAGATCAATCCACTTATTTGTGGTCCTCTTGGTGCCGATTTTGATGGAGATTGTATTCACCTGTTTTATCCACAATCCCTAGAAGCTAGAGCTGAGGTGGTGGAGCTTTTCTTGGTGGAGAAACAATTGCTCAGTTCTCACACTGGCAACTTTAACTTGCAGCTGGCTTCTGACTCTCTTCTGTCGCTGAAAATCCTTTTCAGAAAATATTGTTTTAGAAGACAAGCAGCACAACAGTTTGCTATGTTCGTCTCAGGTGTGCTCCCTGGACCTGCCATAGTGAAGTCTGAAGTTGGCCCCATGTGGACAGCATCACAGATTTTGCAGACAACATTACCTCATTCATTTGATTATTCTGGAGATAGGCATTTGATTAAGAGAAGTGAGGTGTTGAGCCTAGAGGTTGACAGGGGTTTGATGGCATCCACTGTTAACGATTTAGTGACTTCTCTTTTCTTCTTGAAAGGCCCAAAGGAAGTTTTAGGTTTTTTTAACTCGATGCAGCCATTACTGATGGAAAATCTTTATTCGGAAGGCTTTAGTATCAGTTTGAGAGATTTTTATGTACATAGAGACGTTTTGGAGGATATTCAAGAAAATATTCAAAAACTATTGCCGTTGTTATGTCGTCTACGGGACTATTACAGCGAATCAATTGCTTTGCAGTTGGACAGTGAATTGCGCAGTTTGAGAAGTCCGATCACCGGCTTTGTAGTTAACTCTTCTGCAATTGGGCAGTTAATAGATTCAAAAAGTGAATCTGCTCTGAGCAAGGTTGTTCAACAAATTGGATTTGTTGGATTGCAGATATCAACGAAGGGGAAATTCTATTCTGAGACGCTGGTGAAGGACATCTCATCTCTGTTCCGAAATAAGTATCCTTCTTCTGATGATTACCCCACTGAAGAGTTTGGCTTGGTCTGTAAGCCTCTCTTTAGAGGATTGGACCCATATCAAGAAATGGTCCATTCCATCTCAAGTAGAGAAGTCATTGTTCGATCAAGCAGAGGATTAACTGAACCTGGGACATTATTCAAGAATCTAATGGCTATTCTTAGAGACGTAGTCATATGCTATGACGGTACTGTTAGAAATATGTGCAGCAATTCAATTATTCAATTTGAATATGGAGCTAACAGTCACGATATCGCGAGTGAGTTTTGTGCTGGTGATCCTGTTGGAGTGTTAGCTGCAACTGCCATGTCGAATCCTGCTTACAAGGCAGTGCTGGATTCCTCATCAAGTAGCAACTCTTCTTGGCAGATGATGAAGGTAATTAACTTTATCAAGTTATATATATATATATATAATCTTAATGCTCCTAGATCCTTACAAGTAAATGGCCCTCCTTTGTGTGAACTCAGGAGATACTGCTTTGTGGCGTCAGCTTCAAAAATGATATTTCCGACCGCAGAGTTATTCTCTATTTAGCTGATTGTGATTGCCGCCGGGAACATTGCAAAGAAAGGGCTGCCCTGCTAATCCAAAATCAGTTGAAGAAAATCAGTCTGGAGGATATTGCCACCGAGTTCCTTATAGAGTATCTCCATCCACCCACTTATTGTTTTTTTCCTTGCTACTGATAACTTAGCTTTCTCTTACTATGCATTAATCATGGCATGGTTCTGACTCTTTGATGAAAACATTAGTACCAACAAAGGTATGGTTAGGTACTGTTCCGTTTTACATGCATGATAACCATAACCAGTGTTACACTTGTTAAGGTTGCAAGGGTCTGGGAAAATCAAGTCTCTTGTTAATTCACTTAATTTGATTTATTGGGTGGGAGGGTATCCCTCCCCCTGGCTCCGCCCCTGGTCTTACTTTATGCTAGTTATATCTAATACGTCCCATTTCCTTGATTTATCTCCTGCTTTTCTGTCTGGCACTCAGCATTAACTGGTCTGCGTTTGGTTGGTTGATTCATTTGATGATTCAGAAAACTATGCATTCAATTCTTCTGCTTTTAAATTGTATTGTATTGATACAGGGCTGATTCTGGTCTGGTTTATTCTTTATTTTGTTCCATTTCCTGGCGTGGTTGCTAATTTGGAGGTCACTGCGAATTACGAAGGATTGCTATTTTCTTCGTATAACTTAGATTAGACATGAATTAGATTTATATTTCTCTCTTGTTACAGATATGGATCGCAAACGATGCAGGATAGTTATGAGATTAATACCGGTCTTGTTGGCCACATTCATCTGGACAAGGTTTTGGTCTTTTGTTGAGGATGTTCAATTTTTTAATGCCTCTGCTCTTGTCGATGATGCTTTGCAATCTTACAACTGAACAATTCAACAGATGAAGCTGATGAAGTCAAATACGACGATGCATGAAATTCTTGCAAAATGTCAAGACAAAGTCCATACCTATCAGAAGAAGAAAAAAATTGGAAACTTATTCAAGAAAATTGATTTATCTTTCAGGTTAGTTCAGGTTGATGAACATTCAATCTCGTGTGGATTGGCTTTATTGTGCCTGTTGATAGGTACTATGCTTCCCGTCAACGCGAAGAGAATGCTTACACCTGAGAATATGGTTCCAGAGAAGATTTTTCGAGTGCCATAACCTTTTGGTCTTGTTTAGATGGGATATCATTAAGTACCGTTGATGATTCTTATTTCCATTACTCAGAGAAACTAGGGTTGGACATAAAAATGATGCTCAGAGATCTTATATAAGATGTTTTCAGTGATTGATTATATACTTGAGAAGATATCAATCATAAGAACTCTGTGGAACAAGAGAGCGATCATCTCTATTCTTTTTAGTTAATCATATCAGCCTGGCTTCTTGCATTCACATGCTTATGATGTATACTCTTTGCAGTGACTGTTGCACCTTTTGCAAATCTTCCGATAGTAAATGGACTAAGGTTTCATGCGTTCAGCTTCTGTGGCGAGGGGTTATTGATGATAGTTTGGACAGAACTTCCCATTTTCTTGCTGATACAGTTTGCCCAGTGGTGCTACAAACAGTCATTAAAGGTATTCAGTAGTTTCTTGCTCATGTTGTAGCTAAAACATAGGTTTTTCTTTGGTTAATCTTATGGTGTTTGATCTGAAGTAGGTTCAATCTTACAGTCAGAATCTGCATTGAATTGCTCTTCAGACTATTCTGCTTGCTTATTTAAATATTGTGATTGACTTGGGAATGATGTTAATGCAGTGGATGATCTGAAATTGTTTAGACAACATACAAACATGGAAAACATAGTTATTATTCCAATTTTACAGGGGATCCCAGGGTTTCTACTGCAGACATAGTTTGGATAAGTCCCGACACAGCCACCTGGATCAGGAGTCCATCCAAGAGCTCAACAGGTGAACTAGCTCTTGAGATTGTCCTTGAGAAAGAAGCAGTGAAGAAAAGTGGGGATGCATGGAGGGTTGCAATGGATTGTTGCCTTGCTGTCATGCATTTGATTGATACAAGGCGGTCAACCCCGTATGCCATAAAGCAAGTTCAAGAATTGTTTGGCATTTCTTGTGCATTCGAGCAAGCTGTTCAGGTATCATTCTTCAATAATGTCCTTTTTCATGGTACTTATAACTGGTTGGAATAGTGATTATTAGTTTGGATTTTGAACAAACCACAACAATGTTTCTGAGAGTTGGAACGACCCTTTTTTGTTATTTAAACCTTCTGTGGATTATCAAACGAACCGACACTTTATAACTGAAGATGAAGCATCCTAATATTCAGTATGAGTGCTTGCTTTTGACATCTTACACTTACTGAACACAGAAGAAGATGGAATTCACCCCCTAGCTCAACATGAGCTGGAAATTGCACAGCTATGATCTTATCTCCGTTGGTTTAGCTGTACATGCACCTGATTTTGTTCTTCAAGTTAAAATGCTCATTGAAAACTCTATTTGTGATATGTACTTGTAATGAAATGTGTGAAGAAATGGGTAAGTCAACCTGTTTAGAAAGCTCTTCATGCCATCTTTTTTTTTTAAAACAAAAATAAAAGGAGGTACCGATTCAGTCTTTTTGATTACATCAGAAATAGTCTAGACCTCACATGGCAGTTTACTTCTCTGATTGCTAAAGTACCTGCACTTACACCCGAATAATAGCTTTGAATTCTAATACTGGCGTCGCCTCCTCCAGTCTATTTCCTTGATTTTCCCTACATATACCACTGGCTGATTGTAATTTTAGTTCTTAAGCGATAATGGCATTGAAATCCAACAAGTATGGTTAAAATATTTTGGGTAAAACCTTTTCCTGCTGGTTTTAGCTCTCAATTGGGAAGTGAATAATGGAGTGAAATTACCATTTTTGGGAATCTTATCCCAGGAAAAGGGAGAAGATGATCTGATATCAGAACAAGGAGAGACATATTTACTTGGAACTTGAACATAGTGGGTTTAAAAGCATGTGTAGGAACTGAATCTATTCTCTCGCTAACTCCTTATACGGTAGTTGGATTATATATAATTCAAAAGTATAACATGCATATAATGCACATACCAAAATACATGTATATATTGCACGCAGGAGGCCAAATGTTGATGATTACTTCAGATTGCCTTGGCAGTCTCACATTGGAGTACTTATGTTCTATTTACCTAAGCTATGAAACAATATAGAAGCATATTACTTTGGCCCTAGATTTATTTTAGGTATCTGTGAGGGAAAAATCATTCTTGATGGGATCATCATCTATTTTGAATTGCTTGAATAACCATTTTGTGGCCAATTGGCTTTAGATACTTAATACAAATCTCAGAGGTAATTTTTGCTTTTGTTTGGGTGGTTCTTCATGTTAGTAATATGTGTATGGCTAGTGGGAAAAATATTTACATTTTCTACTGTTTTGTAGCGATTGTCCACATCGGTGACTATGGTGACAAAAGGCGTGCTCAAAGATCATCTCCTTTTATTAGGAGATAGCATGACATGCGATGGCACTTTGATTGGTTTCAATGCTGGTGGTATCAAGGCTTTGTCTCGGTCCCTTAATATTCATGCACCATTCATGAACGCAACCTTGTTTGTACGTAGTTCAACTAGTCTATTTCATTGCAATATTTGTCTTGTCAATTATTTTCTTAGATATAATCTCTATAATGGATCTTGTTTTTCATTGTTAGACCCCTCGAAAATGTTTTGAAAGAGCTGCTGAAAAATGCCATGTCGATAATTTGTCTACCGTTGTGGGTTCTTGTGCCTGGGGTAGACATGTATCTGTGGGTAGTGGATCACCTTTCGAGATACTTTGGGACACGAGAAAGGTATATGCTTTCTATCTTCACCTTGCCCTTCGTTTATACAACAGGAGGCTAATGTTCTCATTTATTCTTAGACTGAGTTGAAGTCAGATAAGGAAATTGATGTCTACAATTTCCTCCAATTGGTGAATACCAGCTCCCGGGCAGAAGATATTGGGACTAGTTGCCTCGGCACTGAAATCGAAGATCTGGATCAGGAAGGTGAGTTTATGGATTTTGATCTCTCTCCTGAGCGAGAACCTGGTGCAGACAAGCCTACTTTTGAAGATGGACCAGAATTTCCACGCAATAACAATGAGGTAACAAGTTACTCTGAAATCTAATGGTTTTAATCACATCTTAAATTTAAAGACAATTAATAGACATTCAAGTGAATCAGGTAGAGGTACTTTCTGCAAAAGCATTTATCAGAGTTGAAAGCAATTGGATCTAATGGTCATTCAATATCGCCCCCCC
>JAOWBN010000001.1:874895-886136 GCA_028565015.1 Pinguicula moranensis | reverse complement strand
GGCCAAAGCAGATTTTGGATATTCAATGGGGGACTGGCTGATGGCTCCAGCTACATGCCTAAGGAACTTGTAGTTAAGCGTCAGAAGAGGAGTTGCAATCCGACCAAAAGGAGAAGTTTCTGAAATACTGCTGTTGGTACCTGTGGCACAAGAGAAAAAGAAGGTAATTGTTATCAAAAAGGTGTACAGAGTTTAATAATTCTCCTGAATGATAACAGCTACGGAAATTCATAGAGGAGTTGAGGTCCTGTGCATGTGTAAGGAAAGGAAAAGGTTTAGTTTTAACAATTGTGGGCAGTAGAGTTTCTTTGAATTATGAAGAATGCCCCCAACGTCTTACTCATATAGTCACACAAGCTTGTTTGATTCTGTTGGGGATGTGAAACAGATGTGCAGAAAATAGTTGCTAAACTGAGTTTTGGGGCATAGATAACCTGGTGGACTACAAGCTGTATGTTCTTGTTTTTGATTCAGTCGATGAAGGATGTTTGCAAATAAACTGTGGATGACAGAGTGCAAGTAGCAGCCACAATGTTGCACTAGAGCACATGATGAAAATTGATCAACCACAGATTACGTCGATTGCTCCAGATGGATGTCACAAATAATCTTGTCGTAGGGGTTGTTTATAAATTTTGCCTGCATGACAGGATTGTTCTGTAAAACATTTGATCCGAGTTGCGATTTTAATAAAATTTTGCTAAAACAAAAAAAACAATTGTTGTTTTCTGTATTCACATGTGGTGAGTAAAGTGACCTTATAACCATGGGGTCAAGGGATCGATACCCTGGAGAAGCAATTCTCCAGGATTTTACTTTTTTTTTTAGTTAAGTAATTTTATTGCAAAAATAAAAGGTATAGTACAGATTACTGCAGATTCATCTACTGCAGTACAGAACAGATGAATTGGTCTACAAGTTTTTCATGGTCCACCGTTTCATCACCGGAACAAGATTGAGATGCATAGCGTTGGCATTCGAAACCAATCTGTCAGAGTTGTGCCAATGTGCACCTGCTTGCGGGCTTTTAACCATTGCCATAATCTGATTTTTACCCATTCTTCCGTAGTCCCCAAGCTGGTTGCTGAGTCGAAACGTATTGCATTTCGATCGCACCATAGACCCCACAGTGTCGCTATCCAGACAGCTTTCCAGGCTTCAGCTCCGACATTATAATTTACCATCTTCATATGCTCCTCAAAGTGCTTCTTCACTTCTGTCTACTCGTTGCTACTCTTGCCAAACCACAAGTATATGGCTTTCCATAATTCTCTCGCGTCTGGACAAGTAAGAAACAGGTGCACTGCAGTTTCTGTCTCCCTCCCGCAATGTACACACATCCTGACTGATGCATCCAATCTCAGTCCACGATGCACGAGGTTTTGAATGGTTGGTAATCTGTCTAGCATAAGACGCCATACAAAGAATTGGATTCGAGAAGGTAGAATTGGTCCCCAGATCTGTGATGAGATATTCCTGTCTGAACTGTTAGATTGAGACAAATCATGTAGGAGGGCATAGGTTGATGAGACTGAGAAAAGCCCTGTTTTATTGCCTTTCCACGTCCATGAATCTGTTTCTGCTTCTTCTATAACAGTTGGTGAAAGATCTAGCCTCAAATTATCTAGCTCCAGAGTTTCACGAGGCCTTAGGGGTCGCCTGAAGCTTAGGTTCCATTCCAAGACACCATGCGTTGTTGAATACATCTCACTTACAAGATCATTTTTCTGTAGACTCAGCTTATAGATCCTGTTATATTTTGTTGCTAAGCATCCTGAGCCTGTCCAGTTATAGCGCCAGAATAATGTCTTATCACCCTTACGAGTCCGCAGCTTCATCTGCATCTGTAGTGTACGTTCCTTGACCAGGGACCAGATATCCTTCCACGGAGCTGATAGAGCATCAGGCATAGATACCATGTTCCATTCTGCCAGAAAATCCTTAGTCTTAAAATATTTTTCTTTGATGATTTTGCTCCAGAAGCTGTCTTCTTCAGTTCTTACCCTCCACAGCCACTTGTAGAGCAGGGCTTTGTTCATGTCTGCTAAGTCCTTTATCCCAATCCCACCATCTTTTTTCTTCCGGCACAAATCTCTCCACCTAATCCAGTGTATGCAGCGGCCTTGTGCAACCTTGTTCCTCCATAAGAATGAGCTTAACAGCTTCTCTATACTTTTCAATACATGCACAGGTACCTTATATAACGAGAGATAATACAAGGGAATGCTTGAGAGGACTGATTTGATTAAAGTAGCCCTTCCTGCCATAGATAAAAATTTGTTGCCCCAGCTATCCACACGGTTCTTCACTACATTCAGCACTTTACTCCACATGTTGATTCTCTTAGGATTTGCGCCTACATGTATGCCAAGATACATGAAGGGGAGTGCTCCTGACTTACAGTGCAGCTGAGCTGCTAAGTTCTGCAACCTCTCTTCATCAATATTCAACCCATACATACAACTCTTTGAGAAATTAATGGTCAAGCCAGACAGCAACTCAAAAATCCTGAGGACCCCCTTCATAACTTTAAGATTTTGGTTGGTACCCGCAGCAAATAGGAGGGTATCGTCTGCATACTGGAGGTGTGTAATGTTAAGGGATCCCACTTTGAGACCTAGAAACTTATCAGAACTTACTGCTTGATCAATCAACAGATTTAATCCTTCAACAACCGCAAGAAACAAAAAAGGAGACAATGGATCTCCTTGTCTCAATCCCTTGCATAAATTCCCCCGCACTGGATCCGTTTATCAGCACAGCAGCATGTGGGGTACTAATACACTCCTTAATCCAGTTAGTCCATATTCTGCAGAAGCCCATCTTGTTCAACATAGATAGCAGAAAGTTCCAATCCACCGAGTCGAACGCTTTGGCAAAGTCCACTTTGAATAGAACGGCAGCCTTCTTGCTTGATTTGACTGTGTGTATTACCTCATTAGCCACCAAGATGCCATCCAAGATTTGCCTCCCCTTGATGAATGCAGTTTGCTTGCTCGAGATGACCTTAGGTATTACCTGTTTTAAACGGTTAGCAAGCAGTTTGGATAATACCTTGTATGCACTGCCAACCAGTGAGATGGGCCTGAATTGATCCAGTTGCACAGGGTTCTTGATCTTCGGTACAAGAGTGATGAAGGTAGAGTTCAACCCTTTTGATAATCTGCCTGTCTTGTAAAATTCTTGGATGAAAGATATGAAGTCTTGCTTGAGGACCCCCCAGTGTTGTTGGATAAAGAGAAAGTTAAGACCATCCGGTCCAGGGCACTTAGTGGACGCACAGTTCCATACTGTTGATCTGATTTCTTCCTCTGTGAATGCCGAGATGAGAAATTCATTGTCTGCTTCTGAGATGGTTGTTTGGGCAGGGACATCAAGGGAAGGCCTCTGCCATTCTTCAGCTGCGAAATGTCTTTCAAAGTACTTTGTCACACCTGTTTTTATCTCCTCCACATTCTCATTTATCTCCTCCACATTCTCATTCCAAATCCCATCAATATGCAATCCTCGGATGGATGTCCTTAATCTATTATTCTTAACCTTGGAGTGGAAAAATCTGGTGTTGTTGTCACCATCCAGAATCCAATTAGTTCGAGATTTTTGTCTTTGGACAGATTCTTTGCTACTCAATACTTGCTGGAGCTGGTGCCATTTTTCAAATCTCCACATTCTCTCTGATAAGGAGGGCTGTGTATCTTCTGCTCTTATGTCAAATTCCTTTAGCTCTGCTTTCATGGATGATATCTGCTACTCCACATTTCCGAAGACAAGTCTGTTCCAATTTCTCAGTTCTGCTCTCAGCATTTTTAGCTTTTCATGAAGCTTTGTTCTGCAATTCCCGCCTGGATTGAAGGACTGCCATGTGGATAGTACAAACGCCGAAAACCCTTCATGATCTTCCCAA
Source organism: Pinguicula moranensis (assembly GCA_028565015.1). Taxonomy (NCBI): domain Eukaryota; kingdom Viridiplantae; phylum Streptophyta; class Magnoliopsida; order Lamiales; family Lentibulariaceae; genus Pinguicula; species Pinguicula moranensis. The sequence continues at coordinate 882,232 of JAOWBN010000001.1, read as the reverse complement.
CAGTTAAGAGTCCTGAAGACTTTTGGTCCCCAATTCAGTTCCTCAGTTCTTAGTAAGATGGGGCGGTGATCAGAGACAGAGCGATCAAGGCCAAATTGATGGAGATTAGGCCATGTCCTCAGCCAAGAATCAGACAGAAGGAATATGTCCAGACGACTGCAGCTTAGTCCGCCCCTTGATATACAAGTAAATCTGTATTTATTCAGAGGCAGATCAAACAGGTTTGAGCTTCGGATAAACCTGTCAAATTCATTGCTTTCTATCAAGTTACCGTAATGAATTCCATTTCTTTCTTCTGGACATCGGGTTGAATTGAAGTCCCCCACTATGCACCACCGAGCATGCGGATCACCAGAAAGAATCGCAAGGATTTTCCTCCATAACAGCCTCTTTCCTTGAAGCATACAAGGTGAGTAAATGTTCATCAATTTGATAGGTATTCTATCTGCGCCCCATAGGCCTTCCAGACCGAGAATGCCATCTTCCGTCCATGATGTTGTTAACTGAAAGGTAGATAACTGCCATAGACAAATAAGACCCCTTGCTGTTCCTGCAGCTGCAAGGTAAGCCAATCCAAAATCATCACCTGGCCACATTTGACTGCAAGTCCAGCGATCTAAAGAGGGTAATTTGCTTTCCTGAATGCAGATTAACTCAACGGAATTTTTCCTCACCACCTCCTTCAGTTCAGCACGTTTGCGGTGTAGTCGAAGCCCGCAGATGTTGTAAGATAATAATCTCATTACTTTAGGGAAACTGCTTTCCACGAGCTGGGGGAAATAAGTCTGTTGTACTGATCTTGGTCCCTGGCCTGCATCTTATCAAGTCGAGAGATGAGATCTGCTCGGGGTGTTTTAAGTGAAACCCCCAATTCAATTGCAAGATCAACTATTTCTTCAGAGGAGGAAGGTGCAGATTCTTCCTTTGTTAGCGCAGGAATTGGATACAGAGCATCATCCTGCTCCGCTGTCAACATTGATTCTTGAATTCTCCTAGAGTGTTCCCGCAATTGAGCTATTGAAGAGGGAAGTGGATCATTACTACCGTAATCCGTCTGCCTCATCAATGCTAGAGATTTTGGCGAAAGCTCCAGGTAAGGTTGAAGACCAAACGGGTCAGAAGTCTGAGAGGAGAGGACTTCTTCCGGGGGACTAACTGCTTTAGCTGCCGTTTCTGGTTGGCTCAATGTTATAGGCACATTTTTTTTGAGAATTGGGCCTCAGGTTGACTTTGTCGAGCTGTGCTTGAAGTAATGTCATAAATGGGCCTCTATGCATCAAATCTTGGCCCGAATCCAAGATAGAGTCCTTCTGAGCTTCAAACCTACTTTGTTGGATCAACGTGGGTTTTAGCTGAATCTCAGCTGCTGGGGCCACCGTATCTAGCACAAGATTGGCCGAGCAGATCACAGGGGCAGGTGACCTGTCTATTTTCTCTTTCATTTTTTCCTGTAGGTTGACTTTAGCAGCGATATTTCCTGCGATTTGTCCACTGGACAGTACATCTATACTGTTTGCATCGGGTATCGGTCCTTCTGTGATTTGAATTTGCTAAAGCTCGCCGGATTCCGGCAATGGGGCGTTGGTTTGGCCAGTATATTCTGGCGCATTGATCTTGTTATCATTTTTCCCCGGTGGTCTAGCCTTAATTCGTTCATCTGCTGGGAGAGGAGGCCACTCTTCATCGGATATTCGCTGCTGTTTTTTCTGCCACATCCACTTACTTCTCTGTGGCTGCCAAATAGAAGCAGTGTAGGAACTTTGTTCTTCAATTATATGGACAGCAAATACCCCTTCTTCCGTGTCAACATCTATCGTCTGGTTAATTAAGGTATTTGAATTTGTGAGAACGTGTAATCTGCCATACTGCATCTCAAACCTCTTTGCCGTTTTTTCATCTATCTCCACAAGACTACCCAGCCTGGCAGCTATTGCTTCAAAGAATGGTTCAACCCAGCAGTGTAAGGGTCTACCTTTGATCCGAACCCACACCGAGCGAGCAAGCCGACCGTTCAGCATCTTCCATGGGCGCAACGAATGTAATCCAAGTTTAGCCCTCGTTGGCTCATCAGTCAGTAGCCGAGTTAAATCCTCAGGGGATTTCAATTGTAAAAGAACTTCCCCCCCTCTAGCCTAGCCGCAGAAGCTTCCGAGTAGCCGGCAGTATCTAGTATCAATATCAAACTGGCAGTGTCGATCAGGGGAGCAGGGAGTCCAATTAGACAGTTATTAAGCCATTGCATTTGCTCCGGTTCAGGGCGGAAGATTAGGGGGGCTGGCTTTGCGGTAGCTATCTCAGAGGTATTAGTGGAATTTATCGGCTTCTGTGTAGGAGTTTGTATGTCTTTCCCCACTTGATCAGGAAACCCCGGAGTTTTCGCTGCATTCACTCGGAGTTGATAGGAACCCAGCCAGGTACCGTTGAGCTTATCCTTCAACTGAAGCGAGGCCGATCCCTTCGAGTACTGGACGAAACCGAACTTAGGCTCGATTGAAGGTTGATTCCTAGGAACGTGAACATCCACAACATGACCATATTGCGAAAACGTTATCCACATATCTTCAAGAGTCCAAGAAGGCGGGAAATTCGTGAAATGGAACGATACGGATTCCGTCCTCAGTCTTTTGACGTACGCCGGAAGATTCTTCTGCGCAGGGGGGGCTTAGGCGAGTCAGAGGGAGTTTGGACTCTTGCTGTTCTCGTCCGCTGACGTGCTGGTGTCCACTCCGAAGAGTCCTCTGCATTAGTGTCAACATTATCATGTGCTGAATCAGTATCCACGGCTGGTTCAGTTGGAGCTGTCGAAGAGGAGGCCATTTGTTTTTAAGAGTCCTCCAGCCAGGAGCTAGACCACCGGAGAGAGGGCCCTACCGCCGAGTGCACCCGCACGGTATAGAAAAAGCCACTGTCCGATGGGTATCCGACGTAGAAGAGTGACTACTGTTCCGACGGAGGTCCGGCGAGAGTTGGTAGGAGCATTTTATAAGCTAATTATCAAAAAAGGTCTCTTCATAAGTATTCCAGGATTTTACTTTTGAGTTGGGGTCTCCACGGAAACGTCTCTTTAGAGATAAGGGTACGACTGTGTACATCTCACCTTCCCCAAACCCTGCTTTCGGACAGGATATACTGATTATGTTTGGTTTGGTTTGTTTTTTGTATGTATATGTCTGCATGTGGTTTGGAGAAAATAAAAATAAACACATAAAGTGAGTGGCAAGAATCACAAAACACGAGTTTTGTTAAGAGAAAATTCACGAGATAAACAAAAAGGCAGGTGGTTTATCCCATGTTTGCTTCACGCAAGCAGCTAAATGGGGGGTTTGCTTCATCGCGTGGCTTCAAAGAATTTCATGTAGTGTGTATAAGAACCACCTACCCACCCCGTCCCCTGAGAAACAACAAATACCACCGAACCCTAGCAAAAACCAGAAAACATTAGAAAAGGATAAAACAATTCTTATCCCCATCTCTCCCTTTTCCCTTGCACGAAAACCCTTTCCAAGAAAGAAATATAAAACCCTTACCATGAAATCACTCGTTCTGTCTTCTTTAGCGGATACTGAGCTGAATTTATTATCCTTCTTGTAAAAGAGAATGAGCACTTCTAGCGTCGCCGGAGGCAGCTCGGTGTCGAGCGGCGGCGGGAATGGTGGTGGCGGTGGGTGTTCCGGCGGCGGTGGAGGAGGAGGTGGTCCGTGCGGGGCCTGCAAGTACTTGAGGAGGAAGTGTGTCGCCGGCTGCATATTTGCCCCGTACTTCGACTCTGAACAAGGGGCCGCCCATTTCGCCGCCGTGCATAAAGTGTTCGGAGCTAGCAACGTGTCGAAGCTCCTCCTCCACATTCCGGTACACAAGCGGCTCGACGCGGTGGTCACCATCTGCTACGAGGCTCAGGCAAGGCTAAGGGATCCGGTTTACGGATGCGTCGCACACATCTTCTCGCTTCAGCAACAGGTATGTGAAAGATGTAGGAAAAACGGCGTGTCAGCCGGGGCCGGATCCAGGGGCACCTCCCCCCAAAATATTGTGTAACTTTTTTGGAAAAAAAATTAATGTCTCGCCCCCGCCCCGGCGGTGTGTGATTGAGTTTCGGTTTTTTTAATTTTCTTTTAAAGGATTTGGAATGTTCTCCTACTGTTTAAGATTGATTTTGTGATTGCTTTTTTTCATGGTTGATCTTCAAGGATCTGTCCTTTCGGAGTGGGTGGACTAAGGACATCCCTCTAATTTCTTCTTTCCGTCAATTATAAACTTCCTTTTTGTTTTTGTTATATCCTCTTGCCTTCAAAACCCTAGATCAGAAATTCAAGCCGCCTACTTTCAACATTGTTTTGTTATTTGTTTCTCTTTCAGATTTAGAAAGAAAAAAAATTATTGGCTGTCACCTTTTAATTAGCATCAAACTGCATGAATTTCCAAAACATAAGGAGGTCGGAATTGGGACAGGGAGTCTTTTCCTTTACAGACTGAATTCTGGTTCCATTAAGGTTATTGAGTTCATTTTTAATTTGGTTTATAATTTGGAGAAGCATGGGGTAGTATAGTCTTTATGTATCATGAAGTGTGGCATTGGGGAAACAGTTCATTTTGTTGCTGAAATCAAGAAACCTGATTCTGACTGATTAACGTATGATGATGTACTCAACTCACCTTCTTCTTCCTTTTCTTTCTTACAGGGATTCTTAATTTTTTGCCGTTATTCTGGAATGTGTCGTTTGATTTCTTATTAATGTATAGACATACATATATTAGTAAAGTATTGAGATTCAGAATTGGTTCCAAATGTTTAAATCGTGACATGCTGAATCGTGACTGTCCCCCAATACTTGGGTTTATTCAAAGGAGAAGCGTGTGTCGCAAATTGTCCTAGTTTTGTTTGTTTTTACCAATGATTCGTGTTATGTTACTTTGATTTCATTCTACACTTATTTTTAAATGTAGGCCTGAAATTAAGGAACCATGTTAACCTTAATCATTTGATTTTTATGTGAATTTTCTTGATGTAGTATTTCACTCCCCTACTCAGTATCTTTCCCTACTATTGAATCCAGCTCTGCCACTGATTGTTACGTGAATTTTGTGATGTTTATGTAGGTGATGAATCTTCAAGCAGAGATCTCATACTTGCAAACCCACCTCGCCGCCATAGAGATTCCGACGCCGCCACCAGTGGGGCCGCCATCCATGTTCTCCCCACCGGCGCCGTCCCTCTCCGACTTGTCGACGTGTGATTTATCGGCAATATTAGATCCATTGACGAACCCATCGAGTACCTTTTACGCGAGGCAGCAGATGGACCTCCGCCAGTTCTCGAACGCGGCCTTTCGGACCATGCCGGAACTGCCGCTGGCGGCGGCGGTGGGTGGTGGGGGAGGTGATCTTCAAGAACTGGCGCGTGAGCTTCTCAACCGCCACGCGCTGGGTATGGTGCCATGCAGAAATCATGATGCGGCTTTGCCCCCCGCCCCACGGTGAAAGGAAGGAACAGGAAAACATAGAGAACCATAGGAAAAAAGCTTTTAAATGGGAGATTTTGTAGTTTCTAATAACATATTATTTAACTTCTACTATTTTATATTTCTATTGCAGTACTATTTCGAACTCTAAGGAAGGGTACTTAAGGTTTAACGTTTAAGGCGTGTATTCTACTTAGTTTTGTTTTTTTACTTTTTTTTTTTTAGATTATTTCAACAAGTAGATTTTTTCTTGTTTCAGTCAAAATTCTTTTTTCTCTAAAGTAGTTAGATGACTATTTTTTCTCATTCTACCAATTTTGTAAATAAATAAAAGTTGTATAAAAATAAAATCCCTAAACTACCAACTCTTACCATAACAAAATCAAGAAGAACAAAATAACAAAACATAAACATTATCGTCGACTGGTGGCCTGTTGCGGTGCCAAACAAATTTTTTGACGGGTAAGAATTTTTTTTCTTCTATCTATGCAATCGTGTGTATACATAAAAGCAACATTGGAAATTCAGGAACAATCAGCTGACATTAGGGGCAATGAGCCACAATCCAGATTACGTTACAATAAGAAGGATTGTGGACCTAGGAAAAAGAGATATGGCGTCTGTTGGTATAAATATTTTTTATGAGGAGGGAACCAAAGTGGTTAATGAAGATTCTATCCATTAATGTACGAGGCATGTCGCGCCCGGGCAAAAAACTTTCGATTAAAACCCTTGTTCTAAAAAATGACATTGATTTTCTGTGTATTCAAGAAACGACGAAAGAACATTTGGAATTGTCATCAGTGAGGGGGCAACAAATTATGAGTAGGTCATAATCAACATTTTATGCTCCTTTTACTCCTGCTGAAAGAAAAGCTTTATGGCACGTTTTGATGCCAATCTTGTTAAATTTTCGAGGGATTCCACTATGTCTATAAGGTGATTTTAATTCAATTTGATACCCTGATGAAAGGTTGGATTTTGTAGGGCCTTCTTCCACTGATATGGTTGTCTTTGAAAACTGTATTTGATCCTCGGAGCTTCATGATTCGCCATTACTTCAGCACAAGTTACATGGATGAATGGATGGAGTGCGAGTAGACTTGATCATTATTTAATATCTGCATAATGGATAGATTTATGGTCGGAAATTTAGCAGCTTGCATTGGACAATACAATTGCTGATCATGGACCAATTCTTTTGAAACCAGTGTCCGGAATTGGGGGCCAAAACTATTTATGTCGCTGGATATTTGGATGACAGATCCTTCATTTAAGAGCTTTGTGGCTAACACTTGGCAGAATGTTTTTATTTATGGTTGCAAAGGATACATTCTTCATCATAAGCTGAAGATTCTGAGAAAAGCACTAAAGGAGTGAAATTACAATATTTTTGGTTTGCCTGATAAGCAGATTATGAACCTCCAAGCTATTGTAGCGAAATCGAACGTGAAAAAATGAACGAGATGCACTGAGTGATTTTGAGATGCAACTGCGAAAATCTACTTGGAATGAGATCCAAGTGTGCCATAAGCAAAAGGCTGCCTTGGCTATGCAGAAATCTTGCACTCTCTGGATTCGGGAAGGAGAAGGTAACACAAAGTTTTTCTATGCACGAGTGAAGGGACGACGTGCACGAAATAATATTCAAGAAGTATTGATTAATGGAGAATGGTCAGATTCGATCATGGAGATGAAACAAGGGATACATGAATTTTTTAAATCACATTATATGGAGATTGTAAGATCTCCGAACGCTACACTATGTGTCATTATGCAAAATACGTGCGGAAGCATAAACATAAGTGTGTGTTAAGCATGCATAAAAAAAATTCAGAGATCTTTTGACCATGGATCTTTGCTAATTTACACAACTTA